>JAUCMU010000024.1:10660418-10698095 GCA_032275025.1 Enteromius treurensis
TAAATCTGTATGTGTGTAGCAGACAAAGTCAGCTACCCAATGAGAATTTTTATTCAACCCGAGCACAGATATTAACTAGTATTACTCGTATCATACTCGTACTCAGCAAAACTGCTTTATCCGTACCGGATACTCGTTTCAGCCGAGTATCCGGCTCATCTCTAATGGTCATAGCTATCCTTTATTGCATAAAATGAACATGTGACTATGCTAACTGAGTTTAATTACATGGAGATGTACTCTGCAGTACCAATGAGGACAGGACCTGTTTTACTGGTGCTCTGTGTGGGCTGGGCTGGAACTCCGTTTCCCAAAGTGCAGTGCTGCCCGAACATGACATTGAACTTGCCTTTGATGTCAAGTTTGATTTTGAGGACATCACAGAGGTGTGTTTTGGTGTGGGATATTATGCATTCAGGGGTCCGCTTTTTATGTCAGGCTCTATCTGTACAGCTGAGAGGGTTCTTAGCTAGTTTATACATAGTTTTAACGGATGATGTGTATGTGTAGATAAATGCTTTGAGAGGTACAGTGAACAAGCTGGTGTGTGATGGACCAAACGGCCTGACAAACCTGAGTACTGACAAGATCAGCAGCCTTCAGGAGGAGGCCCGGGAACGACTTGTTGGGTACTCGATCACCATCTATCCTCCTGAGACATTTGAGTCGCCATGAATATGGGAATACTAACCTAGAGACATTTGTGATTCTTTTTTGTTAGACTGTTCATTAAAAACCCTCCTAGACCAGAGTGCACACCTGTGTACTATGAGAAATTCAAGAAATGGAACCAGGTATAAATCAACCATTCCTAGTCTTTATTTCCGAAAGCTCTGATTGGAAAGAGTTCATTGAGTCCTTTACCATGATGTGTGTCATCAGGTGGATCGCTCCCAGCAGATGGAGCTACAGGAGAAAGATGATGGGAAATCCAAAGGTGTCCTCTTTCAGCTGCATCCAATCACCTTACTGAACATGTGAGGAGCGTCATACACAAGAGAGCCTAGGTTATGATAGAAAAGCTTGAATGTTCCCTCTAGTAAATGTGCAGTGTTTTAGTTTTGCTAGGCATTTTTTGTTTATTGATAGAGAAAATTTAAGGGTTCATGGATCTGTTATGGAACAAATATTATTTGACTGCACTTTTTTTGGTTCTTAAGAAACATACTTCTAATTAGGATGTTTTAAAATGATGTCTGTTTACATTTAGCTGAGTTGACTGTTGATGCTGTAGTTTGTGTACAGTAAATAATTTGTTCAAATTCCTGGACATTTTTTTCCCCCCAAGAAATTGCTTTGCTGTCTCTAACCAGTTTGAAGGCTCATATTTAAGTAGTTCACCAATTATTTTTCCATAGCATTTCTGAAGCAATAATGAACAGGGAAAAGTGTGTGTCTATATATATATACTGTGTGTGTGTATGTATAAAAAAAATATTTCTATACGTATAATATTTCCATCCACTTTAATTCTTTAATCATACTAGCTTTCATACTACTTGGCACTAAATGGAAATGTATCACTCTTTAAAAATTAGTTGTTGACCTGAATAATTCATCCATGCATAAATGTTATTAAAACATTTTGACCTCAATTTTAATCCAAATACCAGACACTTCCATTGAAATGAGACTTCTCTCAGGTGTTGTTTGTTAGGCATCACTTAGTTCAACGACCTTCTCTTTTGCTATGAATGACAAAACAAAGCCTGCTACATTAAGGAACATTTATTTTTCCCATTCGTTAATTAAATACAGAGTGCAAATAGTTAAAGACTTTAAAATAACTGAACACTGAACATCGTACAAAGTTGGACAGAGTTTAGTACAGCTGAAGCTCTGCAGTCTGACAATCAGGTGCCCTCGAGAAGGACCACAAAGCTTGTCTTTTAACACCTACACGTATCCCTACAGTTCTGCAAAAAGTACAGTTACACATTTAGTAATTAACATCTTCAAATTATCGTTGTGCTCGAATACACAGAAAAGAACGAAGAAAAAAAAAATCCACAATTCAACTCGATATTAATAAGTATGTCTGTACACAGAGCCACTCTACCAGTGACGGTGAATTGAAGCGATTAATCGACATGGCAGCAGGAGATTATATGACAGGCATGATTTTTCATTTTCGTGTCACATTTTACAGCAGGAAATATGCACTGCAAAATAAAGCAGAGAGAGGAAGAGCACTGCAGAGATAGCAAATATTTACTCAAGACTGGACTTCATGCACTTAAATCCGAAGCAATGGAAGAGAGAAGCACTGTTTGTGTCCCTCTGGTTTACCTATAGCTGTACAATCGCCCACAAGGTGTCATTCGTGTAAATCAGTGTTAGTTACTTATTAACGGGGGGTGGGGTGGGAGTATTGGTGCCGTTAACTAACATCACGATGTCTTTTTGTTGCTTTTTTTTTTTTTTTTTTTTTATTCTCTGAGGTGACATTGGCCTCCTGTGTAGTTGGGGTCCTTCAGTGCTGGCAAAGTTGTATATTTTACTGGCAATAGTGTTTACTTGTACAGAAGCGAAGAGTTTATTCCTTCTTTTTGGCCCCAGGAACCTTTTCTCTAATCCTAAAAGCAAACAGAAATTTAGACCGATTTATCATGAACAGTAAAAAATAAAAATAAATCAAATAGAATTTGAATAATATTTAAAAAATAACTTACTTTCCCATTATTGAGTTAACCTGGGTGCGCACCAGTCCTAAGTATTGATCAATCTGTGTCTGAAAGGGAGAAAAAAAAAGTGTGAGGATCCACCACGCACAATATGGATGTCAAAAGAATCCATCCTAAAACAAAAACAATTATACCAAAATACAATTCTGTCATGAGATTTAATTATCTCTTTATTCTGTGGCAGATTAAAAAAAACTGGTAAATATTACCCATTAAAAATTCTGAGAAAAGAGTTTCTATCTCACATTTCTGAAGCTCAAGGGGGAAAAAATAAAAATTCAAATCCTGTGGCTGAAACAAGTTTCCATAATTCACTATTTTTTATTTATGTTTTTTAAGTAAAGTTGCATGTTAAAAAGCATATTATCACTCAAAACTGATACTGAGTTTTATGAAATTTGACTGTTAAAGGAATCAATATCCTTAGTTCTGATATAGTGGCAAAACATGGAACCTAAAAAAAAGATTGGGAAAACAGTACCTGGTACTTCTCGTAAACCAGTGGCACGGTAAACATGGAAACCACCGCTAAAGAGAGAAAGACCAAGGAGAGATACGGTCAGGACATCCGTGCTGTGCTCCCAGAATGCTGTGTGATGTCACTTGACACTTACAGTTGTTTGAGGTTATAACACTCTGACCTACAGCAGTGTTCGTGTGTGTATTTGTGACATGGAATTTTGAGTGTGTATGTGATATAGGAGAAAGGTTATGAAAATTCCAAATAGCTGATTACACCCACTGGTTTAGAGTAGGACAAATGTACACTGTGTATGCTAATTATAATAATATTTCCCAGTATTACTTTTTTTTCTGCATATTTGATCAAATAAATGCAGCCTAAGTGACATTTAGAAAACTTGAGTGGTAATGTGTTTGAGTGTTTTCTTACCCAGAATCAGCAGGGTCAGGCCATTAAACAGAGCTCCAACATAGGTCAACAACCACATCAACACTGCAAACTAAACACACAAACATATGTCAAATCAGCTTTTCAAGGAGCACTCAGTTACTCTTCCCACTGTATAAAATTAGCAGTACGTATTTTTAAAATTATGAGGTGAAGACAGCAGTCATATTACTGGACTAAAACTGCTGCTTTATTCTACATTGAGTGACTTAAAATCACATGAGCCAAATGCAACTGTTGGCCATTTTTTTGTTTCAAAATATGCCTGCAAAGAGTTATGTCCTATAACTGGAAATCCTTGTGTTGCCAATAGGTTTCAAGACCACCGTTCAACCAATGAAACTAAATCAGTGAGTGCACCTTTAATACTAAAGGTTATCACGTGTTTGGCTTTCACTTTGAAATAACATCACAGAAAATTAGGGACAGAAACATTCATCAGGTAGCATGTTTTCACCTTTATGGAATCGACCAGATCCTGAACCAGGAACAGCCTGCGAAGCTCCTTCATGGTGGAGTTGATGTACAGCTGAGTCTTTTCCACATACTTGCTGATCTGATCTGCAGACAGAGCGATCTCCACCTCCAGATAGGTCCTGACGAGAGAAGCCATGAGAGTCAATCAACAGATTTATTGCTCTGTACGTATAAAGGGGCAAAAATTGAGGGGTGGACTAACTTGAAGGGGTGGCCCTCGTCGGTTTTTTGCACTGCCTGCAGGACTGACTTGTAGACACGGAAACTGATGGTGGCGGAGAGGATAGCCAGAGCGAGATAGGCTATGACACTCACCACGCTGAACTGGGTTAAAGAGAACAGCAACAGCAACACACTGCCGAACACCAGTCCAGACTGCTTCACATCCCGCCAATGTAACAGATCTACCACTGAAGAGAGCGAGAAAAACAAGGGGATCAAAACTAGAACCATGTCAGTCATTCTGTATGTTTATTCCCAAAGTGTACAGTGAGGAATTACACGATTGGTCAGCATCATATCTGCACAATCACAGTAATTCTGATATGTAAAACATTATTTACTTAGCCGTCACAAATTACCAGCTGTGTAGTATTATATTATGTAATGGGCAGCATTGGATATTTACTTATCCCTACTAAAAGACGGTCTCATCCACTGTATGTGTCCTTAAAATATGACTCAATTAACAATTAACCTTTATTTCTGTAGCACTTTATGCAATATAGAATGTGCTCATAGGGTCTTCACAAAGATAAACCAGAAAAAAAACCTGAATGCTGCCGTAAAGCAGCTTTCAAATACAATAGTGACATTATTTAGCTTAAGTTCAGATCAATAACAGTGTGGAGTTAATCAGCTGTAGGTAACAGTGTTCATTTCAAATCAGTTGAATGTTGATTTAATTTAAGTTTAATATCAATGTTACAAGATGTGATTTGGACATAAAGCAGCTCTACAGAAAACAATAATGCTATTATCCAGCAGTCTTGGCAGTCAGTTTGGTCATATAGATAAATTACTTCAAGTTAAGTGTCTTTTAGAACCCAGCTAAGCAAGCAAAAAGTGTCTTTAAATTATCTTTTCAAGTTTTTTCTTGACTGTATTCATCATGCATTTTCCATGAAGAGAAAATGTGCAGCCTTGAGGCTATCAGTTCACACCTGTCTACCTCCCACAGCACCTGTTTGTCAACTTATCTAACCCTAACCATCTGTGTGCGCACACACACACACACACACACACACACACACACACACACACACACACACAGTGTAGTGGGTTAATTATTGCTGTAGGGTAAGACAGTACAAATAGTCGTGTTGTCAGAAGTGTTGTAATATAATGACCACACACAAAGTGAGCTATGAGCCTTCGCCATACTAATATAAACCTTTAAAAAAATCTAGCAGTGGAATGAAAATGAGCATCAAGGTTACAACTTTTATATTGCATGTTAGTTTTGGCAAGCACTTATCCATGTAAAATGTAACAGATAAAAGACAAAGCTAGTCTATGGTGAAATTATCAGCACTCTACATAGAGGTGGTAAAATGTATTTCTACAGCATCACTATAAGCGTGTACCATCTTAAGTTACAGTGGTAATCCCACTTGGCGCAACCGAATGTCAAGTGTCTTTCTCAAGGATCACCCCTTGCAGGGTTCTAACCATTTTGGTTTCTGGCCCTAACATGCATCTCACAAAACTGTTTAACTACCTACCATTCAGACCAAGTACAAATGAGTCCTACCGCTATCCAGGAGCAAGTCATTTACCTAGTACTGGAAGCATGCATGATATGCATTAAACAGATTCAAACCAATCAAACTCGATGACCAAATATAACTTTCAAAACGCAATGCTGTGTCATGCTCTAAGAGCCAATCCTTCTAGAGCTTGTATTTGGTATTGATGTGAATCTGACTGATGATGAAGAAATAATGTCATGTACCGCTTATGTGACATGCTGCTTTCCATATAATATTTAGCAGGCAAACATCAATGCGGTTATTGGTAATTGCTGATTAATCAATATATAGTTCTAGCCATGCTAAGGTAGACAAACTATTGTTTAAATGTTTTGGATCTATAGGAATTTTCTTAAGGTTTTATGCTCATCAAAGCGGCATTTATTTAATCAAAAACAGTAACATTATGAAATATCACCATACCATTTTTATTAATGGATTTGAAAAATGTGACTTTTTCCTGAGATGGCAAAGCTGAATTTCAGTAGCCATAAATCCAATATTCAGTGTCACATAATCCTTCAGAAATCATTGCGATATGCTGATTCACTGCTTTGCTGCTCAAGAAGCATTATCAGCAAGCATTTACTGCTTTAAGTTATTTCTACAGTACTGAATAGCGAGTTTAATTTGAAACGGAAGTCTTTTGTAATATTGTTTCATTTATGATTGCACATTGCTAATAATAAATCACCCTTTTCTTAAATCTTACCGACCCCAAACTTTTGAACTAGTAGCAGGTAGGACAGGTTTCGAGCACTGTAAACTAGCCTAGGTCTTTCTTCTCTAACTGCTGCAGGAAAACACTTTCCACCTTACCATCACCTTTCCAGTCAAATATCACGAAGACAACACAAGCAGAACTTGTTGCCATGAGAACCAGCAGAGCGAGATCTCTGAATCATCTCTTCAGTCTCTGCGGCAAGCGGGAGCTTCCAGTAACTTCTGTATTCTTTTTGAGCACCTGTATTTTTACACCTTTTGCTGCTGCTTCAGAAGAAACTGTTACACACTTACAGAGGCTGATCTGTCACACTCAAGCGTGTGCATGACATCTGTAGTCCCCTGTGTGATTCTCCCATCAGTCCCGCTGGGCTAAATTTAGCCTGGCAGAGCTTAGAGGAGGGCAGAAATATCGGCCATTTTTATCTCCAGATTTTTGCTCGAGTCCAAGTTCAAGATATAGTGCAGACTTCATATTCAACTGATCGGTGAACACACTGTCAATTATAAACTACTGATGGCCTCTAGTCAATAATAATGTAAATGTAACTATTAAACTATAATCTCTGATGGTGATACATGCCTGCTCTGACAAAGCCTTCAGTTATCCGACTCTCTAAATAGAACAAAACTAAAAATGGCAGCATTCGCATTCTTTTTCTTAACACACACCTTTAAATATTTACTTCGCTACAGCAGACTGATATAAGACTTTTGTTTGATGATATCCAGTAGTTAGGCGACTTAACATAGACTCTAAAGTCACAGATGGACACTAAAGAACCACTAAATTCTCAATAATTCCATCACTATAAACAATAGTCTAAGAGATGTTTTATTCTAAAACACCAAAAGTAACAGAAGACAGAGAAAGCTACTGACCTGAACCACCCATGACTGCAGACGGCAAGAAAAAGAGAGAGAGACAGTAAGTGGAAACGCACACAAAGGGAGAGAGAGAAAGGCAGAGAATGAGAGGGAGGGGGACCGGCTCATACTACCATTGGCTAATAATGGAAACATGCATGCATACAGGGCGACAAATAACCCAGACTGAAACAAAAACAGTTACAAAAAAAAAAATCACAATTATGTGTGACCCTTTCAAAGAACCTAATTAATCCACCTTGTTTCATACGTCCTATGTGGCAAGTGTGTGAGAGATGAGAAAGAAAGGGGGCAGCAGCGGTTGCTATAGATACAGTGTTCCAGTTTCCTTTACACACATTGCTTAGGGGGCCAGCTTAAAATAAGAAGATGATGGTGGGGGGGTAATTGTGTGCGTGTGTGCTGGTGTTTAAATGTCGGCGTGTAATTATAGCATCAGAGATGCACATCCAGCTTGACAACCAGGCTAACATTATATCCAGCCATTCACTTCCTGAATGAAAGGTCATTGCCAGGGGCAAAGGCCTATATGGAGTATGGCAGTTGAATTCTGGAAATAAAAATCACATTCATTAAACCCAAAGGGTTTCAATTTTTATGGATAACCGATAAAGCTTAAAAAACAGACCTAACAAGGTTGTTAATCAACAACATTTTCCACTAGCTTGCATTTTTACAACTTTATTTTTAAATACTTGTGTTCAACACACTGATCTATATACCCTATAATTATTATTATAGATCAGTGGTTCAACAGCACAAAATCTGGTGAAAAACTACATTACCCATGGTTCTGCAAAAAAAAAAAAAACTACTCATATGCTTGTATATGTATGCATATTTTGCAATACAGAATCAACCTCTTTCAAAACAATATTTGTCCATATTTTTTGTTCATTTTAATTACATTCACAATTTGTATCTATTTTAGTCGTATTTGAAATGCTTCATGGGATTGGAATTCATTCTCTCAAGGAAGTTAAGTACACAGTCTTGAACATTTGCCTTTTTATATTAAAATTGTTTTTTTCTTAAAACCTAATTTTGTAATATTGTGATTCACCTTGAAGCTGTTCAGTCTGATTCATAGGTTATAACTTTTAAGGAAAGACTTTTTAAATATCCCTAATACAAAAACCAAAGTGAACCAAGGCAGCTGAAAAACGTTTGTGGCTGAAAGCCTGAACATTTGATCAGAATGGTTAAATAACTAAATTTGTTGTAGTGCATCATAAAAAGATGATCTTAATCAGCTAGAAAAATCCTTAGCTAGTACATAAAGCTATGAAATGCATCCTGCACTAGAAAGGGAGCATTTGTAACGGCCTTAAAGCGTGAGTTAGAGCCAAGATGAAAATTCTGTCTTTAATTACTCAACAACATGTTGTTCCAAACCCGGAAGACCTTCGTTCATCTTCGGAAGACAAATATCAATATCAGAGAGCCATCTGACCCTCAATAGACAGCAATACTGAAGTTATCCCAGATCCAGAAACGTATTACTTACATCGGTAAAACAGTCCGTGACATCAGTCATTTTGGTCTTACTAGTTTGGAACGATATGAGGGCGAGTAATTAATGACAGAATCTTCATTTTGGGGTGAACTAACCCTTTAAAACCTTTGCAAAGCCCAAGCATGGTGAGTTACTGCGATATATTCCCATCGGACACTTTATTTTTGATTTTCCATGTACATTTGTACTCCTTGTCTGTCTTTGTTTACTTTGCCACCACAATTCAACATTAAAATGAAATTCCATCACTTGTATGACATTCATTATTCTGTGAAACATAAAATAAGGTATTCTGAAGAATGCTGGGAACCAACATTTTGGTTACTTCCACGGTACTGACAAACAAAATCTTTAAAATACCTTCTTTTATGCTCTGAAGTAAGAATACCATGCAGATTTGTAGCAACCACAAGGGTGAGTAAATAATGACAGAATTTTCTGTTTTTATTTGAATCTCTTTAAAACAAGTTAAAAAACAAGTCTTCCCTAAATCAACATGAATGCCGTTTTTGTCACATTTTGTGCCAGTTTAAGTTTTTTAGGGTTGGTAGTAGCTTATTGGTTAATGATCTGGGCTGCTGACACAAAAATCTCAAAAATAGGTGACCCAGGCACCAGAGTTACTGCGATCATAATCCTGGTACAAATACACTGTGCTCCCAATTATGACCCCATACAACACACACAAGCCTGGAAATTCCAGAGCTGAACAGGAAATGGAATCAAGCCCCACCAAACGATACAAATATCATAAAAATCTGCAGGGAATATATGTTCCTAATGTTTCAATGATTGGTTACGCATAACAGGGAAGGGGTGTGTCAAGCTCATTTGAGGCAGGCAAACACATGCCTCTATATTCATAAACACTAAATAACAGAACACTGATACTGAATTTATAGAGCAATGATTGTACTTATTTATTGAATTACTTCATACAGACAAAAGTTTGTGGATGAGATAAAAAATAAAAACAATTCCTTCAGGCCTGTGAGTGGTTTAAAAATACAGCACTGAATATTTTATATGCATATATATATATATATACATATATGTATTGATTTATACATGCTGCGGCATGTATGAGGATGGGAATAGACTTTAGATAGTTTGCTATGAATCATCAAAAAATAATAAATGACTTCATAGTGATATCATATGAGCATGCAGGGAAAATTAAGGGTGTGATGCCAGACAAATAGCATAAATATAGAGACAATCTGAGAAAAAATGTATGTTTATGCTTTTAAATGATCACGAGTAGAATTTCTAAATGGTTTAAACACATAACATTAGGAATGAACTTAAGATGCATCTACTATGAATTAGTTAAAAAGACCCTGCACATATCTAAGCTCTAGAATATGATAGAAATCCTTACGTGGACTCCGTTTTCACTTGGCCCATGACAATACAACCACCCAGAATACTCTAGCAACGTTCTGGAAACCATTAAGTACGCCTTATACTGAGAATACTGTCAAGCCAATTATAACGTGGTGAAGTTTGCATCTGCTAACAGACAGTAGTTTCAGCAAACACCGTCACACACAACTACTGTAGATTTACAAACACAGACTGCCAACACTCACACTATGCAGTCCCTGTAAATGGAGTCCAGGAGCACCATTTATCTAGGTGGACATTTAAAATGTGCCTGCAGTGTACCCAACCCTGCTCCTGGCTATCGACTGTCCTGTAAAGTTTAGCTCCAACTCTAATCAAACACACATGCCTTTCATTTTCAAGCGATCCTAAAAGTTAGTTGCTTCAGGTGTGTTTGATTAAAATTAGAGCTAAACTTTGCAGGACCGTCGATCGCCAGGAGCAGGGTTGGGCACCCCTGTCCTAGAGAATCCTTGTTTGTTTTTCTTCATAAAAATATCCTAGCTCACAATTTCCCAGTCTTGCATGCCCTCCCTCTTTCGTTCTCCAGGTATCATGGATGCCTGTTGAAGAGAATGATGTAATCAGGATGGGTGTGACCTGGTTGCTATAGCGACAGCCTCATCCAGCGCTGCTGTAACCGCGATTGAAGATAAAAAAAACAGCCTAAACTCGGTTCCGTGGCAAACAGAGCCTAATCTGGCGACGCGGGGTTACCATATCAGCATTTCTATAAAGCTGGCGGACCACCTGCCATCCCTCATCCCAAACCAGATGCCTCTCCCCTCTTTTCTTTGTCCCACCGGCGCAGAGACAGAGGCTTCACGTAAAACGCAAAACCTAATACACGCAATATGTTACAGCATAAAACACACAAGGCGTTGTGAAATGAATACCATGAAACACGATTTTATACAGACAAAAACGAAATCTGTACCCTGCCCTCTCCAGCTGCTCCAGGTGCACTCTTTCTTCCCTTTATCCATGTCTGTCGTTTCTCTCGCAGCTGTCGATCTTTCTCTTTTCTCTCGCAGATCTTATATCTTCCCGAGACCCACTATCTCACGCGTCCGAACTGCATGAATGGCCAGAAAAGAGAGAAGAGAGCAGAGGAGAGACACGCTACTGCTATTTAGTGAGGAAACGGACAGAGAGAAAGAGAAGGAGAAGCGCTGCTTTGCTGGATGAAACAGTAAACACTGCAGCCTACACCGCAGAGAGCGGAGCGTACCATATGCAACGCCCGGGGCGTGATGGGGGGATTCAGATCAAAGAGGAACCACCCTAATAAAGCTGATACATAAACATAAGCGAGGTCACGTGACCTCGTTGGCATTGTTGTCGAAAATGGGCGGAGCCTTCTGGGTTTTTACATTGCTTTTTTATTTTATTTTATTGCTTTCATACTTTAAGAACAGTCGACTAACATATGTGAAAGTAAATATGCCTACGAATCTAGTAATAAATATCCATTTAAAATTATAGTGAAATTTTATAGTAACATATTATTAATATTCTCATTGCAGACAAACAGAAACAAAAAGCAAAAGAATAAAGCTAAAATTAATGACAATCTTTTAATTTTATTGTTTTGCTTACTAGTCCTTTATTTTTGACTTTTGTTTCTGTTGTAATTAGTTTTAATAACATGTATGTATACACATATATGTGTGTTATAAATAATTAATATTCTATTAATAATTAGTATATATATATATATATACTAATTGTTAATAGAATATTAACTACATTGATAGTATAGATATATATATAGACATTAATATGGGATTAATATGGATAGCTCAATTGAAACATTTCATAATTTTTATACACTTCACAGTTGTGTGTAAATTAATGTGGTTTTACTTTTGTTGTTAAATAATAATAATGGTGATGATGATGATTTTGCACAATAATATTTATGAATCTGTAAATTCGAGGATTTCAGTCTTGGCTTATTCATTTTCATCATCTTTTGTTTCCCTCAGCATCTTCTCTTGTCTCTAGGGGCTCACCACGGTAACAGCTTAAGCTCTCTCTCTTCCGTGTTACTATGGCAACAGGCTGATCTGTGCTGATCCAGATTGTCTCAGAATTGCAGTCTAACAGAGCGTTGTTGTTTTATTGTATTTTTTTATATATTACCACATTAAAAGCACCAGTCTGTTCACACGAAGACATCTGTTGGTAATGTTCTTATAAAGTTTTTCAATGATAAAAACCCAAAGCTGTGTTACATAAACCGGCGTTCTTTTTCGCCCTCTGCAGGCGGTTTACGGCAGCACTGCCGTAAAGGCGTTGACCTCTTTTTCTAACATTCCAGAACCTTCAGTTTCGACAATCACCAGAAAATAACAGGCACATATCAGCAATTCACAACATTAGACTTACATATTACTGATCTATTATACAACATTATTTTCAGTTTATCTGCATCTGCCTACAGTTTTCTAATCTAAAAAAACTATTAAATATTGGAAGCAATATAGCAAACAAATGTTAAATCAACTGCTTTTCCTTTAGACAAAATGAAGACAAGCACTTCACAGTGCCTGAAGCATCACATGTGCACTGTCCCATTTTACAAGAGGATTATATATATATATAACATGAGAGTCTGCTTCTCTAGAAAGAACCACTTGATCCAAAACAGTTCTTATGTTTTACTGTTCATTCCTCCCACTGCTGTCATGAATTCATGTCACTCAGGTTCACGTAAACAATGAGAGAAAGACTTAACTCCTGAGATGAGCATGTTAAGTGCTGTGTTCTGGTTCTGGAGTTTCATCAACACTACAGAATATATTCTTACTCCTGCTATGAATGTGCAATAAAGTCTCACAGTTGTATTATAATGAGCAACAGCAGTACGTTTCAATGTAAATGTTGTTTAAATGTACAACTTTAAAGGGCTTAAAAACTAATGACGAGCAGAATTCATATCTGTGATATCTCCTGGGTGGATTCACACCATAACATAGCCTTTTTGCTTTTTCTTTGTTATTGTGAAGCTATGTAAAGAAGCCACAGTGCAGTTGTTTAAACTCACCACTAGAGGGATGTTATCCCCTTAATTCAGCCTCAGTCGACCCCAGAAAAGAGCCTGTGGCTGTGTGCCTGGTGAGTCAATATGACTTCACAAGCAGCATGTTTGTACTAAGGTACTTCACAATGAAACTTATTTCATACCAGCTTTCAAGGGACCATGATGCACAATGATGCACAAAAAGCCGTCACTGGGACAGTACCCTTTCAAAAGGTTAATACTGGAACATTTAGGTACTAATATGTAACAATAATGCACTTTTAACAATCTAAAATGCAACTTTTTGTGGGTAAATCATGTACAAAGGTGTACCTTTTGAAAGGGTACTATTCCTATGACAGCATTTGTACCTTTTTTTCCTGAGAGTGTGTATAACGATGCTTAATGACCTAAACTAAATTCCTTTGAGCTTTTGTGACATAAAAAAACATTTAATAACTAAATGTTTTCTTTACAGCCATAAATGTGAATATTTATGAATTCTTTTACTCCATCGGATCATAAACCTATGCTTCTATTAAATTAATAACAGACATGATGTGACACAAATACTAGATGTTCTTTAATGTCTTACGTAAAGGTTGTTGTTTGCTTTTGGACATACAGTAGTCATTGTCTCTCAGACACTCCACCATTGAATCAAATTAGTCCTTGCAACGTAAGCAGGCTTTTCTAATTAAACTTTTATGGAAAACACCAGCTGTGACAATAATCTGCTCAGCACTTCCTCTGAGCATTGCAGAACTATGAATTGGCATGACTATGCATTCAAAGAACAGATGATAAAGAATGAGATCAGTGAGCAAAGCAAATCCAGGAAACTTGTGATTTAAATGAATATTTTGGATTCAATACAGTAAGAATTAAGGTCAATTTTCATTACATATTACAGAAACGGTCTCTTGTAAATCATACTGTGTTTCTGATTCATTCTGATTGGAATTTGCTGTTATAAAAAAAGTTATTATCTGTGCCATTATGTATGAGTTTAATTTATTGTAAGCAACGGTGGGTAGAGTACCCAAAAACTATACTTAAGTAAGAGGAATAGTCTAAAGAAATACTTAAGTAAAAAAGTATTGGATAACAAACTACTAAAGTAGTCAGTTGCTAGTTACTTTGAAACACATACTAAATGTCTATAGTGTACTTTTATTTAGATATATAGTAAAACAGTCATATATAGCAAAAAAGAAGTTTCACAATTGTTATATATATTATTTTTAACTTGCATTTTGATTAAGTAACGAGACGAGCGTGACCCACAGCAATGAAGTATATACTCTAAAAGTATTAGTTACCCCCAATATGTACTCAAGTCAATATAACGAAGTAAATATAACTCGTTACTACCCACCTCTGATTGTAAGAGACTATTTAAGAGCTTTGTTTGTGAATCAGAACTAGTACACAACCCAACAGAAATACATTTCTTGCCATTATTTTGTACTTTTTATTGCTTCACATTCAAAACGGACTATGAACTCATACTCAACGTAAAATTAGACTTTTTTCGTTTGAGGTTTCTCTGGCATGAAAGTTTAGCAAAAGGAAAAATTTGTTTATAATTAGATTATATTAGTAATACATAAATGCTGAATGATCTGCCTAAAGAAACAACTTTATTAATTAAACATGTGTTGCTTTTAAGCTGCTATGATCATAACAATCTATTTAAAATTGTTTTTGTTTTGAAATGCCATTTGGTGATAAACAGGAGATGAGCTGTTACTCCCACATCATCACTTTATGACACTCACCACCTCTCATCACAGCTGTCAGGCAGTGGATGTTTTCTGCGTCACAGTGCTAATGTTAGCTTGGTTCCAGACCTGCAATCATCTAGAACAGTGGTTCTCAAGCTTTTTGACTTCAAGGCCCCCACTGTGTCAAACACAACATTTGAAAGTTCCCCACATTGGCTATTTCCTCTGCTATTTTGTTGTTGCTACCAGGAATGTTACCATAGTGAGGTAATTAAACATGATTTGTTTTCCATAACAAATAATCGCTATTGATGTGGAAAAAAATATGATGTCAGCTTTCATTTGGATTTTTTTTTGTCTTTTCAGCATTTTTATAAACATGCCTTTAAAAAAGCATTATTTGTTTGCATCTTAAGACAAAACAAAGGCACTGACATGTTTTAAGATTGGTCAGTGCAAGTTCCTTTCATTTAAAACAGCTCAGATTTACATTTTATTCTAGGATTATGCTTAAGCCTTGTCTGTGAAACCGGGGGTATGATTGTGAATTTAGTAAATCACTACAGTGGCAAAATATTCCCATAGTCATTTTTCACTTGAACGTACATTTTTGTGGTTTAATATGAACAAAATCTGATCTAAACTATTAATGTTATAGTAAATACATTTAATTTCCTCTCTATAGGCAATTTTGACTCATATTAATGAGTGAGTTTCTCTTATAAAAACTGTTATTGTAGTAGCATTGTCACGATCACCAGCCAGAGGGCCCTCAGAACTCCACCAGAGGGCACTCCACCCTGGACTGTTATGTGTGTTACCCCTGTGTTTCTGCATTGTACTCTAAGGACTCTTATTATGAAGAGTGTTCCCTACTGTTTCAGTGTTTCTCCTGTCCAGTCTCTGCCCCCTTGTTAGTTCCCATAGCAATTGATCAGCTCCGCCTTAACCCTCTTGTCTTGCCTTTAAAAAGTGTTCATGTTTGTTAGTCTAATCGCTGCATATTGAGTGTCTTTCCTCAAACAAAGTGTTTTTCCTGTCTGTTCTTGTTTGCCTGATCATTTGTGTATGGACCGCCGCCTTGCCTTGGATTATTGTTCTGGTTTTGCCCCGTTTGGACATAGTTCACCGATCGACCGGCCCTCGCTACCGCTCTGGACTATTCTTGCATTTAGGCTTTGCTTTTCCTATTTGCTGTTGTCTCGACCCCGCCTGTTTGTCTTGACCATGTCTTTAAATAAAGCCCCGCAAATGGATCCGCATGCCTAAGTCCCATTCGTAACAGAATACGTAGTCACCTCATGATCTAGCGGGTTTCCTTTCGGACATTGGCCAAGTATGGACATTGTAAGAATGTTGTTAGTCCTCAAGCAGGGCTCTAAATTGCTCAAGGACTATGTACAGGAATATCTAGAGCTCGCTATCCACTCTAATCTCCCAGACTGTGTATTGATTGACTTTTTCTGCGAGAGCGTGAGTCAACTTAGATCGTGGCTGATCTGTGAGGGACCCAGAGCCAATGCACAAGATGGCTCCCACACCCAAGCCTACAGCCAAAACAGAACAAAAGCCACAGTCTCCAACCACCATGGATGCCATGCCAGTGTGCCTCTGCATCGTGGTTATTGCACATGAAGGCACTAGAGCGTTCCAAGGGGATTTGAGGCTGGTGTCATGTATAGCGGACCCCTAATTTGATGTCAGTGAGGGCAGCTGGTGCCCCCAAGATTTCAGCACAGGCCATTACTGTAACAGTCCATTAGCCTCTGTGCTCCCTGTAATGGCGGTTGCCATTTTGAGTGTGCAGCCCACATACTGCACTTCAGTGGCCTCATCCCCCCACAAGTTTGCCCGTGAATCTTTGTCTGTCCTCGAGTTGGTGCCAGAAATCTCCCTGTTCCTAAATCAATCTTAGCACTGCTGGAGATATTTCCTCCGAAGTTCCGCCGGTGGCTGCACAATCTCCAGAGGTGACGGCTGACACCGTAGATCGTCTGGAGGTTCCGCCGGTGGCTGCGCAACCCCGAGAGATGCCGGCTCCGGCCGTAGATTCTCTGGAGGTTCCGCCAATGGCTGCAAAACCCCCTGGGCTGTCGGTTTACACCATAGAGCTCTCTCCTCTTCCTGCTACGCCTCAGGAAGCTGCCCCTGAATCCTCGTCCTGCCCTGTCACGGATATGGAAGCCATTTTTAGTCCTCATCCTGCCCTGTCATGGCAATAGGGGCCGTCGAACCTCATTCTGCCCAGTCACGGCCACGTATGTGTTGGAACCTCTCGTCCTGCTCTGTCACGGCTAAGCAGGCCGTATCGAGGCCGCCCTCGTCATGCCTTGTCACAGCCATGAAAGCTGATAACGCCTTGCCTGTTCTGGCCATGGAGGCCGTCCTCGAATTCCCGTCCTGCCTTGTTCCAACCACGGAGGCCACCCTTGCCATCTGCGCCGCCTGGGAGGGCCTTGCCTCTGTCTGCTTTGTCCTGGAGTTCATCCGTTCTGCTGGCCTCACCCTGGAGGACCTTCCCTTTGTTTGCTGTGCCCATACTGCCGTGGCCCCCGGACTGGCTCTACCATGCCTTTCTGCTCTGCCCACACTGCCGAGGTCCCGTCTGCCACTATCTCCCCACGGTCCATACCCACCTGGACTGTTATGTGTGTTACCCCTGTCTGTGTTTCTGCATTGCACTCTAAGGACCCTTATTATGAAGTGTGTTGCCCAATGATTCAGTGTTTCCCATGTTTAGTCTCTGCCCCCTTGTTAGTTCCCATAGCAATTGATCAGCTCCGCCCCCTCGTTGACCCTCTTGACTCACCTTTAAAAAGTGTTCATGTTTGTTAGTCTAATCGCTGCAAATTGAGTGTCATTCCTTGTACAAATTATTTTCCCTGTGTGTTCTTGTTTTCCTGATCATTTGTGTAATGACCTCTGCCTTGCCTTGGATTATTGTTCTGGTTTTGCCCCGTTTGGACTTCCGACGCTCGCTAGTGCTCTGGACTATTCTTGGGTTTTGTCTCTGCTATTCCTGTTTGCTCTTGTCTCAACCCCGTCTGTTTGACCATGTCTTTAAATAAATCACCGCAAATGGATCCTCACGTCTCAGTCCCGTTCATAACAAGTATTTATAAAATTATATTACTTATTAAGTTTTGCTTTTTTTTTTTTTTTTTTTAAAAACAAAATTTGTAAAAAAAAAAAGTAAAAAAATTATACAATTTTTTTGTTTCTTTTATTTCAGCTTTACTTCACTTGACAAATGCTCTTTTATTAGTTATAGTTACAATTAACAGTGCTGCTTGAAGGAAGAATAACGCAATGCCTCTTACCTTTCTGTCTGCTGACGCTTTGGAAGAACAGGGACAGATCAGCCTCTTTCTCTGTGGTGGAACTCACAATACTGCTTTTACTTTTATTCTCCTTCTCCTGACTGGAATGCTGTTCTGGAGTTGCTGTAGATGTTCCCATTACTGCAGGCCTGGGTTTGGTGGACCAGCTGTCTTCTACTTCCGGCTTGGGCTTCTCGACAGGTACAACTTTCTCTTTTTCCTTCTCTTTTTCTTTTTCTGTTGCTCTGATGGTGCTAACTGGGGGATCGGTGAAGGGAGAGGCTGTGGCACAGGAAGTCGTAATTGGCTTAGAAGATGTGACGTTTGTGGTCATGGGAGAAGATATTTCCGGAGGTTTTGGGGCAGAATACTCCTGCTCCCTCTTGGGACTTTCCTCAGAAGCTGATTCGATTAGCAGGTCGCTGTCGAGCTCTGCCTCCCTTTCCTCTCTTAACAGACTGTAGAGTGGTGGGTTGCTGGATTGACCAAAGCCCCCCTTGGAACCCCCAGAGAGGTCAAATGGATTACTAGCACTGACCTTGTTGGTTTGTGGCTTGTCAAATGGGTTACTAGCTTTATCAGTGGCAGATGTGTAGCTGGTCTGCTCAAACGGGTTGCTTGCTTGGCTGAATCCGACTTTTGAGGGTTGGGTCTTAGATGTCAGATCGTATATAGGAGAATCAGGTTCTTCAGCCACTTGCTCAATTTCTGAATCTCCAGACTCATCTCCACTGCCTTGAAGGTCTTGAGCCCATGGGGATGAGGGTTTGCTTGAACTCTTGATGTCCTGGGCTTCAGGAAGATTGGGATGAGAGCTGATGCTACTGGAATCTTGGGTGGAGCTCACAGACTTCATTGTTGCAGGCTGGAACAGCACATCAGACGGAGACTCTCGGCCTGGAAAAGAGAAAAGTGACAGAAATGTCAGATTTCTATATATATATCTATCTATCTGTCTATTTGTCTTTCTGTCTGTTAGAGGTTATTAGAGTTTAATCCATCTACTGTATCTTTAACCCCACATTACATTTTGACATTTTTCAAAACATTGTAGCCAGAGCTACTTCTTTCTGTTTATGTCATTTAAATACAGAATTAGATTTGCAAGCAAGATTAGATTGCTTTCTCAATTCAGTTTTGAAAGGTGCAGCAGGTGCATCACAAGGGGGAGGGATCTACCTGTAGGGGAGTGGTTAGGGGAGTGGTTAGCTGAGGAGGCTGCGCTGTCATCTTCTGGTTCGGACAGTGTTACCGTGGGAAGACCCTGCTGACCGAAACTAAGCACGCTCTCTCTCTCGGACATGCCGCCTTGTGGAGACACTCTCACCGGCTGGGACTCTGTTGTAACCGTGATCTTTACAGGACTGGCACTTAGTGGCGTTTCCATCCTACGGTATGATCGGTAATCTGCCATCTCTTCATCCGAAGGATCCTCCACATACGGGAATGCATGCTGCCCACCGGCCGACCCCTGACTCTTCACCTCTGTTTCCTCAGATCCAGGGGGGCTCTTCTCCAAATAGCGACCCAGATCAAAGGGGTCGTGGCTGGATTCTTTATTTTCCTTTTCTTGAATCTTAGGCTTGAAATCCTGAATGTCATCTTCATCGTCTTCATCATCATCTTCATCATCTCCATAACCAGACATGATAGGCTGCTGCTTGTTCTTGGCATTGCCCACACTACCAAAATCACAAAGGTCATCCCCCATGTCCATGTAGCTGTAATTGTCAGTCTTGTGTGAGCCCTGCAGGGTCGTCTGATGGTCTGAGGGGTCACCTGGGGTCATGCCGATGCCAGAGTCAGTTCCGGTGGGAGCAGGTGGAGAACGGTTGCCCTCAGTGGAGAAGAGAGAGGCACCATCATTAAAAGGATTAGAGGAGGACTTTGAGGAAAGGAGAGAGGTATACAGATCACCCTCTCCTGATGATGACTTCATGAACATGTCAGACAGAGAGTCACCTAGAGAAATAGAGAGAGAGAACATAGAAATGTTTTTAGTAATGGAAATCAATGGAATTTTATTTTTATGTTTTGGGTAAAAATAATAATAATAATACTGGATGTAAAAAAAATATTTGCATGGTGTTTGTTTCCATTATTGGCTTGTGAATGTGTGTATTTTTGTGATAGTGTAATGTACACTATTCAGATAGTGTAATGTAGCATATATTCAGGCTGGTTGGATACTGTGAACACTACACAGCCCCTAAGACACAACTGGAAACATCTGCTCTGTCTCTGTGAAATCAGCTGAGTTTTAAGAGGATTAATGAAAGTTGGACAACAGACCCTGTGACTGTCTCCAGTAACACGCGCACACCAGCTTCTACTAAAATTACTAAAGGAAATATCATCATAATGGACCAATAGTTGACCGCAGTTTTGGGAAAGTAATGATGTGATTCCAAAAATCGATCATGCCTTTTTAACTGTATTCCAAGTCAGCAACTCAAATGAAAAATAATGCTGCCATACAATAACTACTTGCAGAAACGAAATCGGAGTTAAAAATAAATAAATGTATTAATTCCTTAATTTCCTCCACAAAGTGATAGATTCTTTTTAACACCAAAAATGTGCATTATGAAATTGCCTTCCCAACTTTTGTCTGTGCACTAAATGTGGGAATATCAGATAAAGGTGTTTGTGTCTGTATTCTGTGACAGCCCAATTGTTTCAGCAACCTTGATTCTGCTATTTTTCACATTCATTTCAACAACAGAAGTTTTTCTTCAATTCTTCAGTACAAAATTCTAATCCACAGACCAAAGCAGCCACAAGTGAGAAGTTTTTTGGACAAAGGCAAAATAAGTTTTACGGGTGTGGCTGAATTCGATATAGCATCTTAAATGTACAATTGTAGCCAGATCTTTATATGGTTAGGTTAATATGTTATTCTGAATTCAGCCAGTGACTCAATCACGTCATTTGCAATGCTTGCTGGGAGTAGGCGGACACTGCTGAGCTCTTTTGGCAAGACTCACATTTCCATGGTAACAGAGACTTCTCTGATTGTTGGAGGATTATGGGTAGTGTAGTTCTTTGCCAGAAATTAAGCATGTTTATAAATGTAAATTCTGTACAGGCTCTCCTCCAATTCTAAACCTGCATGACTACCTTTCTTCTGTGGAATAGAAGAAATTGGAAAAAAATTACTATGTAGTACAAACAATGAAAGTGATTGGGGCCCAATGTTGTGTGGACTTCTGTTTTGTTCTGTAAAATAAATAAGGTAATACAGGTTTAGAATGACTTAAAGTTGAGTAAATGATAAGAGTACTGATAGAAATAACATCAAATTGTCTGGCACCATTTTACAGCCTGTCTTGATAGGTTTGCTACAATCAATTTCTCTACTACAGTGTTGTGCTCTATTCTAGTTGTCCTTGTATGCTAACCGCCTTTGGCTGAAAGTGACAGAAGGAATGGTCTTTTCACATTCACCCTAAACTGTTTGTTGATCTCGCTCGGCCTCTCTCTCTCACGCCCGAAAGACTTTGCAAATGCAGACAGACAGTACACACCAGCATTCCTCCTCGTCTAGGCCTTTTCCCTCAGCGTATTAGACAGGCAGACAGAGAGAGAGAGAGAGACAACTAAGGAGAGACAGACAGCCAGAAGTGGATTATGGCGGACATATTGACATGCGTGAGCGATGTTACTGATGGCACGATCAGAGTTACGGGATTTCTGTTGTGATGAGCTGCTCACCACGTGGACAGATCTTTTTCCAGCCTGTTTTTTAAAGATCCATGAACTCACAGGCTTGGCTACTGTAAAAAGACTGTGATGTCTCACTCTCTCTCTCAGCCTATAAATAGACCTCCTTCTGTTTATTTCAAAAGTGAGAATGCTAAAGACGGAGCCAACTACAGCCCAAACCGGCATTGTATGAAAGACAGGAAGAGAGAGACAGAGAGAGAGAGAGGGGAAGGGAAGAAACAAGAACCTTAACATAACCAGAGTGTGAAAGAGAGAGAAAGAATCTTTGTGCCAGTGAATTTGAATCTGTTTAAGAAAATATGTGTATTTGGGCTTGTGTCCATGAGAAGAGGAAAGACTTTGTGTGTGTTTTTGTTCAAGAGTGTGTGTTAAAGCTAACCCATGCACGGGGGAGCTGAGGATTTCAGGCCCTTGCTCATGAATATTTGAGCATGTGCATGGGCGTATGTGTGCATGCAGTTTCCCCATTGCTAATAATAGCACTCTGAGCCATAACGGCGGTTCAATCAGACTCTTAATGGACCAAAGAGCACCTGCAGAAGCAGAAACTGACAATTAGCAACAGGAAAAAGCCATGAAAGTGAGCTGCGATGGCTTTCCGTATGAAAGTTTGAAAGCATGCGTGTGGATTTTGCCTTATGTATTTTACATGCTATGTGTGATAGGCTATAGTCACATGTCTCCCCTCTAAAAGGGTTTCTATAGATACATCGCTACTTTATCTGTCACACTGATCCATAGAAACACTAAAAGCCCATTAAATGATGCAGCACGTTGTACAATTAATGTACCACTATGAGTGCTAAGATGTCTGTCTCTGAACCTCTGATCATGTACACTTCCTTTTCAATAAGGTTCAATGTTTTATTATTTTACGGCATTAAATCCATATTATTGTCTGAGGTTTAGGAATCAGGCTTTAAGATACCTCATCTAATTTCTTGATGAGATGTTTTTCATAGCCTCAAAATAAAGTTTAAGCAACATCATTTATGGCAATAACAAAACCTTTACCCAACGTACTTCCATAAATGTTGACATCCTGAACTTCTATTAGACTGGGATATACCTTTCTTCTGCACTTCTTTGTTTTATTAACCAAGCCGTACTCAAGAAATACATCTAAAAAGGACCATCCAATATGGTGGTCATGTTTGAAATGTAAGCTTGCCTGTGATGAAATGGGAACAGTTCTCAGTCAGCCACAATTCATTTATTCAGAATGCAAATGTGTCCAATAACAGGGGTTTACCCAGACAAAATAAGCACTCTTTGTCTGGTCATGTGATCTCAACATCTCTCCTGAGATGGTGCTCCATGTAAAATAGATTAGGCTACTGATGTTACTGGAGTCATCATTTCAGAGGATATCATCTTCAAGTACTACTCGTTTATTTCTTTGTGCACTTTTAAGGTCATAGTCAACAAACCAGTTGTAAAAGACAACATTACAGTTTATGTTGCAATACATTAAATTGAATGTGAATGGGTTTTTTTAAGTTTATTGTACTACGGAAGGTCGAATAAGCAGGGCTGACAACACACTTTCATTGCATTTTTCTTTAAATAGTTTTATGTTTTAATGATTTCTTTTGATTTCTTTATACGCTCTGCTTACATCACACTGACAGGTTAGGGTTGGGGTGGACCTTTTACTTACATAAGACATTGTAAAACATTTTCCTATTATACTGGGTTGGTCTGGCTGTGAATTTGAAGGTTGTACTGCTGTTGTCAATACTTTATTGAGAAGTTATAATAGTCTGGCTATGTGCTGCATGAAAAGGTTTATTAGAGGAGTGGGCAATGCCCAATTATTGAGCCATACCCTGTGATTTAGAACAGTGAGAGACAGGCTGAGGAGAAAGAGGGCAGAGAGACAGGCAGTGAGCACAAAGACAAAGAAATGATGATTACATTATTGTGGCTTTTTGAACACATATCATGATCCTAAGAGTTTTGTCACCAGGACTGGTTCATTCTAAACGCACTAGAGAGCAACATAAGAATGTTTTGTTTGTTTTATTGTGTGTGTCGTTTGTTTGATCGTATTATTTGAACTACCACAGTTGCCTGGAGCGCACTGTGCGTATGTGTATGCAGAGACATCCAGGCGCTGTCACACCCATGGCCTGGTCTGTCTCTCTTCATCCCCAATTCATCAGCAGCAGCAGCTTTTGCCTCTTCTTTTCTTTATTCGCCGGCACGGGTGTCGCCGCTAAACCACAATGCGCAATTATAAAAAGCCCAAATTTACCTGTAGATGCAGTTTCCATGGCAACGCCGCTTCCTGCAAAGGGATGGAATTGTTGCTTGGGCGCGTGCAGATCGTCCCGCATCTCGTCGAAACGGGGCCCTGCACTTCCAAACATCCCGTTCTTCTCCTCCTCCTCCTCCTCGAACCATTTCCCATCCAAACCCGGCCCCTCGCTCGAATTGGCGGACATGCTTGCAGTAATCGCACGCAGAGAGTTTGTTCGGAAGCGAGAACGATTGAGCGAAATCGCAGGAGGAATTCAAAGATGTGACGCTTAATATGGCCGATCCTGACCGATGCTTCCCGTCTCGCAGCAGCGGAGCCAGTGGGCTTGATGTGTTTGGTTCAGTGTCTCGGAGCTGACGTCACTGTATCTGTGCGGCTCGCGGTTGGCACGGATTTAGGACGGAGAGCGACATTCCGGTTAGAGGACGGTCCGTGTGCCACGGGCGTGGTTCTAGCTACCTCATCACAGTTCACATAATACGCACGCTACCTTTAAGCTTTTTTTTTTTTTTTTTTTAAATACACTTCAGTGCAAAAATACATTCAGCGATGAACGAAACCGTCTTCATATCGACTTCTTCCTGATTGTTTCTGACAGAAATGAATGAATTCGCTGAATTTGATCATGGTTATGATGATTGGCCATTAGTAAATATATTTTTATATTGTTTATTTTAACATTTTATATTTTGATGTGGGGTAAAATGGTTAAATTTATGTTTATTTTATCTTAAATTATTTCTTAACGATTAAATCATTTATTTCTAAATGCTCCACCCCTTACAATTGGCTATCGTTGCTGTGTTATATTCTGAGGTTTTGGGGTGAGAACGAAGTCTTCTCTGTTTTAATTTTCTATTTAATTTCGAATGGGTAGGTTGATACTATAGAATGCTGTTTAGCTTTCTTTTTTTAATTAAATGCAAATATAAATTTTAATTTTAGGTATCATTATTTTGTGATATAGTTACTTTATTTGTTTTCCCAAGTAAAAATATTTAAACACGGAGTAAGGAAAAATGTCAAAAACGCACATTGCCCTGAAACACCTCCACATTTGATGTAGTTTTACTCGAATTTGTAAGCTGGTGAATGATCCGGTGTTTTAGCACCATCTGCTGGCGGACAACAACACATTCCAACAGGGCTTCCTTAGCACCGTCGGGCCACGCTTCCTTAGCAACGGCCTGTAAACATTGCAGTAAGCAAAATAAAAAGGAAAATGTGTGTGTACAAGTGTGGCTCGATAATGGAGATTTAATACGTTTACACTGTCGAAATGTATGCTTACACTGAACAGGCATCGTGCAGCGGTTGAACTTTATGGTGGAGAGAAGGTAAACTGATCTGTTGTTAGTTGTAATCATGGAATGTAAAGGAATTTGACTTGGTCACCTCATCTGCTGACCACACAAACAGGTCAGGGGTTTCTAGAGAAGATAAGCATTAATACAAAATAGCAAAAATTAGGGAATAGTCTATTTTTTAGTGAGTTACATTTTTATAAGTAACTTAAAAGGTGCAATTTTAATCGTCTGTCATTGCTGTTAATGTTTAGTATTTGCTAAGATAGAAATGTAGTATCATTTTATTGCATTGTTTAATAACTAAAGTGGTAGAATGTTAAGTAAAGAATTAGTGTTTACATTTTAAGTTCTTCAATTTTTTTAATGTCCTTAAGTCTTTGAAAAATACTGTTTTTAAAGGGATCATGACACCGAATGAAAAGCAGAAACTAACTGGAGACGAAGACATTATAAAAGAGCTGGTGAGTTTCCTGTTTCCCCCCTTCGACTAAATTAATTTAATGTGAAATTTGCTCTTGTAGTGTGGTTTTGTTATCGAAGCCACATGTGCTGGCCTGTGCTGAAGTGTCTGTTTTGTATATGTCCTCAGTGTGTTTCTAATGGACTCTGCTATGAGAAAGTGTGTCAGGAGGGGAGTGGTGAAATGGTTCTGGAGATGTTTTTCTCTGGGTTCCCGCGCATGGTGGGTCTCTCTCTTTTCCCTAGATTGTCCAGTCTCACTATTGTAGGCCAGAGCATCAGCTCAATCCAGGGCCTGGAGTACTGCCCACTCCTCAAAGAACTATGGGTAGTGGAGTGCAAACTGAACGTAAGTTACTAAAAACATTTGGAATCATTGTACCTTATTTTTTCTTTGCAAATGTATTGTGGATTGGATTTCTGTATGATTACAATATGCTTTTTTTAAAGGTGGGCGCCTTGTTCATTTCAAATGCCTATTTTCTTTGACTGATTTCTTAATTAAGATAAAAATGACCAAAGGACTCTAGATGATTTTGATATGTCTGGTATGCTTGTGTTTTTTAGGAAATCTCTGGGTTACATAACTGTGTGCATCTGCAGAAATTATTTCTGTACGACAACAACATCCAGCAGATTACAAATCTAGAGATGTTGGCCAACCTTCAGGTCCTGTGGCTTAATAAGAATCAGATTCTTGAAATACAGGTAGCCCATATTTATGAAATACTGAGATGCAAATGTAAATAAACATTCAAAGTATACTACATTTTTGTCTAAACTTATGCACCTTTTTTTATTACAGGGATTGAATTCACTTGTAAATCTTAAAGAGTTGAATCTTGCTGATAATGCTATTGAGACTCTTGGTATGTCCACTGTAAAACACTATGTTTGTGCAATTCTAGCATTTCATTTCTGTATCTATAGTACATAGATATTTAGAATCTGTTATTGGATAAACTAATATTTAACATGTTTATTTCTAAGACCATTGTCTGGATTCCAACATCAATCTCCAAAATCTAAACCTCTCAGGGAACAAAATCTGTTCCTTCAAGGTATGAGAAATATTGCTTCATTTGACCTGCTATTTTAATAATTTATCACAGCAGAGCAATTTCTTTTCATGAATAATGCATCAGTCGTATTGAATTGAATTTAACAATTTTTGCTTTAAATTGCATTAAATGATAAGTTAATGTTTTCATTATGAGTGTGTGCAATATACGTTTTAGAGCAAAATGTCCAACTATTGTTGATTCATATTTATTAATGACATTGTTTACTAACAAATAGGAAAACTTTGTTGTTAAAAGCCATAGGGAAATAGTGAAGGAACCAATGACGAATTAGTTAGTCATGACTCTAACACTCTTTAGACAATGGAAATTTAATTTAATGTGACAGCAAGTTAAGTGTTAAAGTTTGAAGCATTGCTACGTTTTTTCCTGTGCACATGGATGATGCTTAAAAACTTGTTTTCTCTTATTAGATTGTTGATTGCCCTTTGTGTAGAGCCTATTTTGTTTGTGTGATTGTGTCCAAGATTTCCGGGTAATAATTTCCTTCTGGCCTTCACACCATTATTACTGCAGGCCTGTATCTACATGCCATTATTGCGTCCTCCCTCTCCTGTTCACTATAGATCTGATTACTGTTATTTCTGTGCATGCTCTGTACTTTCCCAATTCCCTCACAGAGACCTGATCAATTTTTGCTTTTCAGTATATATCACAATGTGGCATCTCTGCCCAAGCAGTTTTCGTTTTCTCTTCTTTACCAAAGGAAAAAGAGATAGATGTTTGTATGGTGCTTTTTTGTGCTGTTCGTCTGTGGGCTCATTGTTAAGGTGAACTGTCTTCAGGCTCATATGTGATGCTCTTTTCTCTAATGTGAAACTAATGCACTTCCATTTAATGTTGTAGCAAAATGTTTCATTTGTGAAGGCGGACGTTATTTACTTATTCTGCAAAATCAACAAAATATCAATAACAGTCAGCATTTATAGTGTAAACGAATATACCATAAATATGGCCAATTATAATATTGATGATTGACCTTTAAAAACAGATGTTGTTGTTAAAGTAAAATCTGTCTTCCTTATAGGAATTGACCCATCTGGCCCGGCTACCCCGTCTACGGCACCTAAGCCTGAAGGACCCTCAATCTGTTCCAAACCCACTGTGTTTGCTTTACAATTACTACATACACATCCTGTATCACTTGCCACACCTGCAGCACTTAGACACATATGACATATCCAGCAAACATTTTAAAGACACTGCAGAGGTGAGAAAATCTCTGTTTCGTGCATCTGAGAGTGTATCTTTTGTGTTTGAGAATGATGGGAATGTGTGGTTGTGCATCAGTCCACAGTGCTGAAGAAAATGATGTATTACACCATGCGGGTACGTTGTGCACAAAGACAGTATGATGAACTGAAAACCAAGCTCAGGAAGCAGAGGAGAGACCAGATACAACTACCAGAGGAGAGAATACGTGTGCTAACACACATGTTTAGAAATGTGAGTATATACAGTTTGTGCACACAGGTTTTTGGTTGGGGTTTTATTGCGAATAAATACCTTGCTTGATTTATAAATCTGTTCTTAACACATTTAGTAGGAATGCACCCATTTAAAATACTGATAACCCTAAATTAATTATATTTTTATAGCTCATAACTGATAAAATATTGACTTTAAAATAATGTTTTTAATGTAAATCAAGTCAAGCTCAAATTTGACAAAGGCTAGAGTATTCCATATTCAACTTATGAGGACAAATTTAACAAATTAGTTTGTACCCTAAAACACATTCACTCTCTGTGAGCAGATGGAGTGGGAACTGTCCCATGTACATTTTGTTGATAAGGCGTCGGGGGAACCTGAGGATTTGACCTCTGACTTTCGTAAAGAGCACAGCCATGAGCTGAGACTGCAGCACAAACTGGATGCTCTTAAAGACAGACTGAAGTTCTGGGAGCGGCGCTTGGAGGAGTGAGTGTGGATGTTTATATCCATAACCTTTGTGGATGCTTATTGTGAGGTCTTGCATACTTACATTACATATTTTTTTGGGCTTAGGGTAGAAGCATGTCACCAGCATAATGTGGCTTTGGCCTCAGATAGAAGGGATATGATGGTGCACTTTCTGCTGTTGGAGTTGGAAACCGTGGGGAACATTCGCTTTGAAGAGGGAAACACCGGTGAACCTTGGTAACACTTGTATACATGCAAAATATTTTGTACAGATACACAACATGTAAGATTACTGATCTATACTGTTCACTGCTTCCACTCTCAGGTTCACATCATGTTATGATTTATTGCTGTCCCGTTTCTGTGCATGGGATTATAAACCTCACCACATCACCGGCATTAAGATCAATCGAATCATCCGTATCCATAACCGAGCTCTGCGGCAACGCTTCCAGGACAAAGTACACTCTCTGCTCTGCAGACAGGAACCTTCACCCTTCTCACAGTAAGTCAGTCACACGCTTGTGGTGTCTCATGTAGGCTTTTTATATATACAGTATACTTTGCATCTTATCTAGGCCAGAAAAATACACTTAGATAGGAAGAGGCAGTTCTTTTAAACATTCTTAATAGACGGATAAATCTGGCATTAATATCAGGAAAACAGATCACAAAGATAATATATACAGAATATTACAGATAAATACAGATTATTGTACAAATTATTTTGTCCCATGCATCAGTTATCAGTATCACATTCGTTACAAGCCAATTAGGACTAGAAAAACTTTTTTCTAGATAGTTTTTCTTTTATATATTTAGAGTTCAGTAATCCATACTGGAATAATATAAGAAAATGTCTGTATATGCAGTTTTATTATTGTGTGTGTGTGTGTGTGTTCTGTGTGACAGAAACTATAAACGCTGCATGGAGTATCTGTTCTACGTGCCCGATCCAGAACATTCCTGTGAAAATGATGAGATACTTCCAATCCTAGAAAATGGTTTTAAAACTGCGGATGCATATAAGGTACAAAACCCATCAAAGCCTGGTGAAGACTCGATTATGAGTTTCTGTATTTTTTAATGGACCCATCATCTTGTACATGGATGCCTGTTTCTTGCCTTTAGGCATTAGGTAGAGAGAGAGCCATCCCACTCTCTAACAGTGTAAGTGTGTCTGATCGACTGCGAATGACATTTATGCAAAAGAAGAGTTGCTCCGCATCAGGAAGTAGCGCTGTAGACATTCTTCCCTTCAGACATGGTCTGTATTGACTCCTAACCTTTAATTTAAATGAGCTTGAATGTATTGTTGTTCCTTTCTACACTACTACTGTCTCTAAACATTAATACAATAATGTTTTCAACAGCCATTACTCCTGTCTTCAGTGTCACATGATCCGCTTAATATGCTGATTTGGTACTCAAGAAACATTTCTTCTGTTTATCAGTGTTGAAAATAGTTGTGCTGCTACAGTAAACATATTTGTGGAGACCATCATACATTTACTAGGATACTTATTATGAAGAACAAAATAACTGTATTTTAAAAAAATATAATTTTCCTTCCCCAAAAAAGGGTTGGCTTTTTCTGCATTTTTATATTTGTAGGTCAGTTGGTGATTTCTAAAGTGTTCCTGGGCCGCAGTGCTGCAGTGAAGGAGGGTCTCCCGATAGACTGTGATTATTACCCTAAAGCAAACTCTGTCTACCTCAGCACCTGCTCTAAAGAGCAAAAGCACAATGCACAAACAGCCCCTGGTGAGTTAGAGTGTGTGAACCCATCAGAGAAAACTGTCTTCAGGGCAGTGGTGATCAAAGCAGTAATGTGTGTGAGTTTCTGTGTGTTTTTGTTCATCAGACATCCTGTGTCCCACCAGCCTGCTGGACAGCTGTGACTGTAGACAGCAGCAGAAACTGTGGTACATGTTTGACAATGAAATGGTGCTCCCAGAATACCTTGTAGACTTTGAATATGTAACACAGGTATATGTGTTTAACATTATTTACCCTCACACATTTACTCCATCCTGTTATTCAGAAAACAGTAATGAGTAATCAAATCACATCTCAGCCCTCTCCAGACTCTCCGTCTAGTTCTCATGAATCCCCGGCTAATGTCCCATCTGTGTCCCAAGATGAGCTGGACCTGGATGAGAAGGCATTAAATTTGGAACCCATCCTGAAGCCCCTCCCCAAGCTGCTTAATCTAGATGAGAAATCCATACTGACAGTGGCCAGAGCAAACGTCCTCAGTCAGATCACAGTGAGACCTACGATATTTAAGAAGCACAAACCCATATCCCTGTGATCGTTTTGTTGACTTATTTCCTGTCATACAGGTGCTGAATCTACATGGCAACAGTCTGAATAAACTACCTGAGATTTCTCGACTCACAGCTCTAAAGAAACTGACCCTCAGCTTCAACGAGTTTACTCATCTGGATGATATTTCACATATGGTGATCATACGAATAATTCATAACCTTCTTCTAAACATAACAGTCTCACAATCATTTAAAAATTCTATGTGAAATCAAGGCTTTGTCTCTTTGTCTTTCAATCCTTTAGTCGAACCTGGAGTACCTGGATGTTAGTTTTAACCATATTTCCTCTCTGGAGGGTTTGCGTGGGCTTGGTCAACTTATAGAACTGGATGTTCGCTGGAATCAGTTGACTCGAATCAGGGATGACATGAATGTTTTGCGTAAACATGCTCCTGCCCTGCTCCGTCTGGACACACGGCACAATCCTTGGCACAGGGTAAGAGTTACCTTACATGATTGAGTTTCATATTAGACATTAGAAAAAGTTTGAAGTCAATAAGATTCAAATGAATTAATACTGTTTAATTTTGCAGAATGAGTGTCTGCGTATGGTGGTTCTTGGTCGGCTAAAGACTCTCACTTATTTGGATGATGCTTTTGTGATGGAGGAGGAAGTGGCTGCTGCCGTTCAAGTGGCTGTCCGATCTAGAATTAACCAGGTATGAAAATCTGAACATTATAATCAATGTTTGTGTCCATGTTTGACCTGGAACATGTGTGTGTGTGTGTGTGTTTGTTTGCAGGCATCTCTTATGACAAACTCTCGGACTGACAGTGAACGTCCCCGCAGTCTAAGTTTGCTCTCTACTGCTCACCTGCTCACCCAGATCAGCTCGTCTCCATGGAAACACTCGCAAGAGCTTGAGTCAGGCTGGACCACCAAAGTATGACATATAAACTCACATCTTCTCACACAAAAGGTTGCTTCACTCAGCCTTGTCATTTCTAGATTTGTTCTGTGAAACACAAAGAAAAAACTTGCATTTTTTAATGTGATATTTCCCAAAATTTGCATAAAAAAGGTGAATGGAAACAGCTAATGATAACAATCTCTAAGCCATATCTTTAACTGGTATTCTTTGCCTTTTGCCCTGCCGGGTCAGATCACGGCACTAAATCTTGATGGTCTGCGGTTGACCCGGCTCAGTAATCTTGACCGACTGGTAAATCTACGCTGGGCTTCATTTGACAATAATGTATTAACTCGAATCGAGGGTCTGGAACATTGCACCCTACTGGAGGAACTTTCTCTTAATAACAACAGTATCAGCAGACTGGAAGGTAGTGCTCTTTCTTTCCCTTTGTCACTCTTTTTTTCCAGTGTCAGTTTAAAATAAAACCAGGGCCAAATCTGTGCAACACAACCTTCATTAGTTCATCACACTGTTTCTTTCTGTGTTCATTGGTGCTTTTGTTTGTTTGGTGTCTGGCAGGTTTGTGTGCGATGCATCGCCTGACTCGTCTGAGCATTAACTGCAACCACTTACAGTGTTTAGACGGGGATGTTTTAGACCAGCTACCCAACCTTCACTTCCTGTCCGTAGAGAACAACATCATCTCATCTCTGCATGGGGTTCAAAGGTCACGGTCCTTATTTGAGCTGTATGTCGGCAACAATGACATCAGCACCTCCAGAGACATTTACCACTTAAAGGTATGGAGATTTTATAGATCTAAATTTAATTTTGTGCAAGTAATGATTTTTTAAGCACTCATTCAAATCAAACCTGTTGATGAGAATGCATGTAAAGTGCTGTAGGGTAATGTTAAAGTGTGGTGGTAGTGGTGATGTAGTGTCTTTTTTTTTAGGCACTGTCTAGTTTAATTATTCTGGATCTGTATGGGAACCCCCTTGTAAACAAACTGGAGAACTACAGGATCTATATGGTTTTCCATCTGCCTTCACTCAAAGCACTGGATGGAGAGGCTGTGGTAAATATAACTGCTGCTTATGTATGTATAGTGTTTGTTTTCATATGTATGGTATTGGAGTCTGGAGTCTGGAGTCTGACTATTGCCAGAACTTAAATTTATGGGTGAACCATTTTGGTATTTAAGTTTGGTTTTAAAATACAACCATGTCTGTGCTGTGTAGGAAACTTGTGAATCAGAAACTGCTAAGGACGTGTTTGGAGGGCGGCTCAATGCAGATATGGTGGCTGAGAAGCTGGGCCATACCAACTACAGAGACCTGTCAGAACTCAACCTCCAGTCCAGCTCAGTCAGGTACACATTAACTCTTACTTCAATCCTAAAGTCAGAATTAAACCAACACAGCAAAACTGGGTATGTTGCTTCACGCTTTATGGTTTCTGTTTTACTGTGTGTTTTAGAATGGTGGATCTCGCTCCTGCTGATTTGTTCAGGAATTTACGCAGCATTAATCTAGACCACAATAACCTCACCTCATTCAGTGGTCTCATCTTCCTGCCTAACGTTAAGGTGCGTATGAGTTTAGGACAGAATGTAAATACAACACGTATGTCTGTCTTTGTCTTTGTTTCTAGTTACGTAGGCTAACATTATATACTGATATCCACTTTGTGTCTATGTAAATATATGTTTTTGTTTGTGCATGTGATCTTGCAGGTGTTGTCTCTGAACTATAACCACATTGAATCAATTCTACCACGTCAAAACGTTCAGAGTCACATGAGCAACAAACAGGTTCTCTATCATAAAGTCAGTTCTAGTGGATATGGGCAGCAGAACAGCCGGCCCAGCAGGTGCTAAGACACACACACCATCACTCTGTCATGATCTATTTGGGTGATATACTGTAGTTTCTTGTCTAACCACTAGGGAGCATCACAATTACATATAATGTGAGATTCTCAGACAGTGACCGTGTGGTTATAATCAGAGAAAACTTGAGAGTAAAAGCCACATTTATAAAAATAAAATTGTATGTACTGCGTACAGTATTAATGCCGTCAACTATACTCTTCTGGATGACACACTACATGTGCCTCTCATTTATTTTTTTCTCACTTTTCTTTAAAGTTGGCTTCTCCTTTCTTCCTTCTCTTTTTTTGTAGGGAGGGATTAACCGATAACCTAGAGCCTCTCATGTCAAGTTTGGAGGTTTTGCATTTAGGTTATAATGGTATATCCAACCTGATCAATCTACAGATCAGTAGACTCACTAACCTCAGAGCTCTGTTCCTACAAGGTATGTAGAACTAAAGTTCCTTTGGCAAGTCATGTCACTCAGGAGAGTGTTTATTTACTGGGATTATTTCTAATAATAATCTAACATTCTAATAATTTCCAATATTATTATTTTTGATCAAATAAGTGCAGCCTGGGTGAGGATAAGAGACATCTGTTGAAAACATTAAATATTCTTTAATATGATCTTCTCTAAGTGTCTTGTTTTTTTCTCTAAGGGAATGAGATCAGTCAGGTAGATGGATTGGATGGTCTGCAGAAACTACGTGAGCTGGTTCTGGATCGAAATCGAATTAAATCTTTGAGTGAGAACTCATTCTGTGGACAGGGAGTTCTGCTTGATTTGCACCTGGCAGAAAATCGCATCCGTGAACTGAACCATCTTCAGCCTCTCACTGAGCTCCGGAGACTGTTCTTAGACATGAACAAAATACAGGTACACTATAACACCTAAAAATACACAATACCCTTCCAAAATTACTGATACACATTAAATATGTACACAAAGTTTCATCCTTGGCTGTAAAGCTCCTCAAAGGAAAAAAACAGACTTTTCCAAGCTTCTGGTGGGAAACACACTAAAATTTGTTATTCGCTGGAAAAATCTGGAAGCTTTCCCTTTACTTTTATTATTTAACCAATTGTAAGTCACCTCACTAATAATGAAAACATTTAGTATTCGAGTCATGGCATATTTCAAGTGTAAATATAATTCAAGCAGTTTGCTTCACATTCATTAGTTAGACAGACAGGTCTTCGGATATAGTTAATCTTATGATAGGTATAATTTACCATATTAACAGGATATATTTAAGCATTGTAGGTCAGGGTGTATATAGAATTTACCAAGAAACGTAGGAGCGCAGTTACTCTCAACCCCACTGAGAGTTTGTGTAAATTTGAGTACTTGAGGGTTGCTTTTATTATTTACCCCTCCATTCTCATCTGTCTGTATGTGTGTAGCTGCAGTTTTACTGTAATTACTAAATTACAGTAATTCAGTCACTTAGTGTGTTTGTATTAGTGTTGTTAGTCCCTGTGAGAGCTCTGCCTTTTGCCTGCCCCTGAATATAGAGTAATTACAGACAGCCATTACTGCACCAGCACAGCAGCCCAAGGGGACAATTAAGCAATATTTACATTGATTGAAGGTCAGAGATGTGTGTATATTTGTGTGTGTGTGTGTGTTCTTGAGACTCACTGATCTTTTTGATTCAACTCCTCATTCCTTTATCTTTGTGGAAATCATGACATGTTAACAAGAACCTTTAATTTGATGTGTCCTGACCATTTTTTAATCATAATTTTTTTTTTCATTTTTTATTTCCCACTTCATATGCCTGTTCATTTGAAACATTTTAATACAGTAAACATAGGAATTAACATGACAAAAACAACTGCTAAAATATTTGAGTTAAAGATGCTGATATATTATAGTAAAATATCCTAAAATATCCAAAGCACATTTTTCTCATGTTCAAGTTGGTCATGTAAATTTGCAGTGCTGTCCTACAGTTAGCTAATACTAAACTTTCACACTAAAAAAATGGACCATTTTACACCTTACCGCGGTGGAGGGGTTTGAGTGCCTTAATGATCCTAGAAGCTATGTTGTGGGGGGCTATATGCCCCTGGTAGGGTCTCCCAAGGCAAAAAGGTCCTAGGTGACAGGCCAGACGAAGAGCGGTCCAACACCCCATATGGATAGGAGGACAATGAAAATTGTAACGTTGCCCGGTATGGTGCAGCCGGGGCCCCACCCTGGAGCCAGGCCTGGGGTTGGGGCTCGTATGCGAGCTCCTGGTGGCCGGGTCTTACCCCACGGGGCCCGGCCGGGTCCAGCCCGAAGGAGCAACGTGGGGCGCCCTCCCGTGGGCCTACCACCTGCAGGAGGGACCATAAGGGGCCGGTGCTTTGTGGGTTGGGCGGTGGTCGAAGGCGGGGTCCTCGACGACCCAATCCTCGGACATAGAATCTGACTCTTGGGACATGGAATGTCACCTCGCTGGGGGGGAAGGAGCCGGAGTTAGTGCGGAAGGTTGAAAGGTACCGTCTAGAGATAGTCGGGCTCGCCTCCACGCGCAGCTCGGGCTCTGGAACCCAACTCCTCGATCGTGGGTGGACTCTCCACTACTCTGGAGTCGCCCATGGTGAGAGGCGGCAGGCTGGTGTGGGCTTGCTCATAGCCCCCCAGCTTGGGCAGTCATGTGTTGGAGTTTACCCAGGTGAACGAGAGGGTTGTTTCCCTGCGCCTTCGGGTCGGAGTTAGGTCTCTCACTGTTGTTTGTGCCTACCGGCCAAATGGCAGTGCAGAGTACCCGGCCTTCTTGGAGTCTCTGGGAGGGGTGCTGGAAAGCGCTCCGACTGGAGACTCCGTCGTTCTACTGGGGGACTTTAACGCTCATGTGGGCGGTGATAGTGACACCTGGAGGGGCGTGATTGGGAGGAACGGCCCCCCTGATCTGAACCCGAGTGGTGCTCTGTTGTTGGACTTCTGTGCTAGTCATAGTTTGTCCATGACGAACACCATGTTCAAGCATAAGGGTGTCCATCAGTACACGTGGTACCAGGGCACCCTAGGGCGGAGTTCGATGATCGATTTTGTGGTCGTTTCATCTGACCTCCGACCGTATGTCTTGGACACTCGGGTGAAGAGAGGGGCGGGGCTGTCAACTGATCCCCACCTGGTGGTGAGTTGGATCTATTGGCAGGGGAGGAAGCTGGACAGACTTGGCAGGCCCATACGTACTGTGAGGGTCTGTTGGGAAGGTTTAGTAGAGCCCCATTTCAGGGAGGTCTTCAACTTCCACCTCCGGCAGAGCTTCAACCGGATCCCGAGGGAGGTTGGAGACATTGAGTCCGAGTGGACTATGTTCTCCATCTCCATTGTCGATTCAGCTGTTCGAAGCTGTGGCCGCAAAGTCTCCCGTGCCTGTCGTGGCGGCAACCCCCAAACCCGGTGGTGGACACCGGAAGTAAGGGATGCCGTCAAGCTGAAGAAGGAGTCCTACCGAGCCTGGTTGGCTTGTG
>JAUCMU010000024.1:10711676-10723709 GCA_032275025.1 Enteromius treurensis
CTGATCCTCGCGGAGGAAGGCAGGCGAGGATGTGTTTCCGGTCGTGCGATTCCGAAGAATGCAAAAAAGCGGGAAGCGGGGAAATGAAAGCTGGGAGAATTTATAGTGAAGGGGAAATTATTTGATTGGGTGTGAATGAACGAGGGATGATTAGGAAACTAGCTGCCAGCTGTGTGTGATTATTCGTTCAGCGATCCTCTCGAAATTAAGTTATTTTACAAAACATTCACTTATTTTTTCTTTTACTTAAAAAAAACAAAACTGTTGCAAATACCTTGCCAATCTCCTCTGTGAACGCATTATGAACAATGCTTGATACTACAGGTCCGGGACAGATGGTACTGATGGTGATGTTCGGATAATCGGCTAGTTCTGTCCTCAGAGAGTTAAAGAAACCCTGGAGAAACAACAAATCAGGAGCTTTTTTTTAATCTATGACAAATTATTTTACCAGACAATGCTGCATACGTATAGGCAGATTCTTACGTAATTCCGTCAGTTTGCTCTCACCTGCACCGCATGCTTGCTCGCAGCATAGCCCGTGGCCAGGGGGGCCCCTACGAATCCTGCAACACTGCTGACGGTGGCTATGATACCATTGCCACGGCGGATCATGTGGGGCAGCACCTGCTTAGTGACAGATACGGTGCCAAGGAAGTTGAGCTCTATGAGTGCCTGGTACACATCCACATCAGCCTCTGTGCACAGCGAACGCTGCGTCCGGCCTCCGTTGTTTATCAACACATCTATCTGAAAATGCAGACAAACTAAAATTATCCCTAGAAATACTTCTGATCCTTCTAAATTGCTTAATACTCAGATGAATTACAGTATAAATAAACAAAATGGCTAATGCTAGCATTTCCAGTTGTTTCAGATGATTATTTACTGTTTTCTGCACACTTGTGCCTGCAGATGTCTAAAGTCTACTTGTTTTATTGTCGGGTAAGGTATTACCTGTTAATTTTATGTTCAAAATTTAACTCTGCTGAATATTAACATCCAAGATGTAGATGAGTTACAAACATACAGCTTTTTGTGTATTATTTGGGTGGGTGAGTACAGTTGCATCAAATGTTATGGGGGAACTATTCCATTAACAAGTGCACACTTGCGTGCTTATAATAAGAATATCCAATCATATTGACACTTTTTGGGGTTTCTGAAATAGAAGAAACAAGAACAGAAACAGAAACAGATTGGATATGAAATCCAGATCGCATTTACATCACCAAAGTGCTTCAGAGCTGCAGTGGTTTTTTCTTGATGTGATCCACGGTCCAACAAATCAAGTGGAAGGACAAGAATATCCTCATCCTTTAGAGAGAAGCGCTCTAACAGAAGGAGAGAAAGAGTTTATTTAGTGTCGGTAGTTCATGGTGTGGATGCTTTTAGTACATCACTGCCGAGTATTGACAGCAAAGATACTTGAGTATATTCAGGATAACCCTGCAGCTCTGAAGAGACATGAATTACAATGTACTTGATTGACCCCTGAGGGGTTTTCTGTTTAATTCTGTCTCTTAGATGTCTCTCAGGACTGTTCATACCTAAACATGCACGCTTTACCCTCTCCAGCTCACTCTCCCTGCGGGCAGACAGCACTAGCCGAGCACCAAGTGCCGCGAGCTGATAGGACAACTCCTCCCCGATGCCACTCGAGGCTCCGGTAATCCACACCACTTTGCCCCTCAACTTTGACTCTTTAAAATGAAAAGTAAATAAATGAATTTATTAATACAATTCTACCCCATCACACTATATATTATTTAATTAATGATCAAAAAACAATGTGTATAAAGGTATAGTGAAGGAAGTAATGCTCAACAGAGTATTGGTCAGTCAGAAAAATTCAGTTTTACTGTATATGGTATGTATAAGGTGGAATGATTTTTGTTAGAGTTTAAATATTATATCAGATAAAAACATGTTTTAGAAATAATACAGTGTACAAGGTATTAAACTAAAAAACTTGGATTTATAATCTATAAAATGAAAGGTGGAGGTGAAAAACACCTTGCACCATAACACGTGTTTTCCACCTCCACCTTACATTTAATTAAAAGCTTATAAATCCTAATTTTTTAGTGAGATTTACAGTTAGGGAATAGAATATAGAGTCTGTACAATATAAAAATCATTATGCCTATGCAAAGTCCAAAACCCCAACATTTTGTGTATATAGATTGAACTAACACTAAAATAACATAATGGCATCAGCTATAAGTAGTTTATTGTTAAAAAAGATTAAATATTATTAACACTCAATTTTGATAGTCCACTTTAAACATTCTGCTACTTCAACTACATGTCAATTAGAAGTCATTAGAATATTAGTAGACTGTCTGCTTAATATTTTAACACTTCTTTTTGATGGGCCAACAATATAAATTTTCAAATAAATGTCAACTTAACCAAAATATTCAATTTGATTATAACCATGACAATTCATGCAGACTTTATACTTTTCTTAAATAAAAAAATTACTATACTATTCCTGTCGCATAATGCCATTAACAGTCATAAAGACAGAGGGCAAATTCCATGTCCCTGCATTAATGTGTCACACTTTGTTGCATGAGTAGCCAGTGTTGGATGATTTTAGATGGCGAACATATGTGTGTGTGTGTATGTGTTTAAATGTGTGTACAGTATGTATGTCTATTAGCAATTCAATACCTGGGCTGTTGCCGAATCTTGCCGCCCATAATAAAGTCAGATCAGCGTCTGCGAAGATGAAGCGTATAAACTGCGTTAGTACATAAACTGCGCTCCCGGCGAGAATCACACACAGCCAGCATATATCCAACATTTCGGTAAAAACACCGAGAAACTTCGCAAAAGTAGAGTATTGGCTGAATGTGGTGTTCAATCTTGCGCAAGCTTAGCGCTTGGCAGATCCGTCTGTGTTACAACATGCTGTAACTGTCAGATACTGAACCAACCCTGTTCAGTGCAGCCAACGACCCGGCAGTCGACCGGAGTCAAAGCCTTCCGGGTTAATCTTCTGCTTTAATGGAACATAGTGCTAAACTTTATCTTTATTCTATCTATGGCCAATATTTGTCCACTCGAAGACTACAAAGCTATAGGCTACAGTAGCCTTATATTATGTAATATTGTATCCCATACATTATATTTCGCTGGTTTTGTATTCAGATGGAGTTGGATAGATAGATAGATAGATAGATAGATAGATAGATAGATAGATAGATAGATAGATAGATAGATAGAAATAAACGATTATCTTATATATTTGTTAAATAAAATGTTGTTTTGTTATGAAAAATGTTGGTTAGACATTTTATTTAAAGGGTATTATAAAAATAATTGCATTAGCAGCTTTAACTGCGTTTGACACCTGCTCATCCGTTCAATTTTTTTATTTTCCACCTAACATATTAAATCTATTTAAGTGTGTATAAAGGGGGCTTTTTGTTTCGTCCTATTAGATTTGTGAAAAATGTCCAGTGCTTGAGAGGGAAAGGATGCAGGACTGGAGATGGAGGCATAGTGGTAAAGGTACAGAGGGATGATGAATGAATGATGGCTAGGGAAGGATGCGATGATGATGACAGAATGATGTACAGATGGAGGGATGATGTTGATGGAGAGATGATGATGATGTCATTCTTTTAAGTGCGCAGCCCTGCTGAATCCACATCCGGGTCCTGCGCTGCTGCTGGTGTGCAGAGATTCGGTCCCGAACGCAGCGGACCAAAATAGCGGTCAAACCCGACACTTTCCACTTTCCACGTTCAGGACGCAGAATAAATGGGAATTATGCATCCCTGGTTTAAACAGATAAGGGTGATCCGCTCTTTCACAGACTGAATGCAGAGCAAAACAATCCGCCAGCCTGTCTCTCTCTTACCACCGCCGCGCTCAGTTTATATCTCTCTCTTTCTTTTCGTCCTTCTCTTTTATCTGGTTTTTACCTTCTCCACAACAGAACTCTCCAGGACTTATTTTTAGTGGGTAAGTTGCTTTTGTAATATGCCTATGCGAATGGCAGAGCTAGCCTGTTAGCATGTAGGCTAAGGGAGTAGGCGGGTGTTGTTTGAGCTCGGCGGTCTGACCTGTCTCCTGTGGCCGACGCATGGTGCGCTGAGGGCCGCATGTTTTGACAACCTAAGCCCGATGATTCACTTGGCCTCTCGTTAGCATTTAGCTTGCTAGATTGTCTGACCTCAAGCCGTAGAACTGAGTATCTGCCAGTCTTGGCTCATTCTCTTTCCCGATTACATCCACCGGCCCAATTCACTTTGTCTAAACGTTTCAGTCAAATTGAAGGGGCCCAAACGTCAGTATTAGCGTAAAGCTAGCATGCTAACAGGCTCGCGACACCATGACGTAATGCGGAATAGAGGCGCGTGAACATGCGGCAGGTCTGCACGCGCAGACTTTCAGTTCACTGCTGTTCAGCACTAACAAGGGCAAAGAACATTTATTGCTGATATCTTACTGTAAAGTGTGAATGTACTCTAGCAGCAAACCCAATCTGCAGCTAGATCAGAATTATAGAGTGTTTAGCTGTCAAATATATTCAAGAGTCAAGGCTGGAGTTTTATAAATTGCATTGGTTCTGTGTTCAGAGAGTGCGCAGTGATGGATGTGAGGGGTGAACAATGGTCTGAATGCATCTGTGCTTGTCTATTTTTAGTATAGGAGTGTGTGTGTAGCATTGCGTTATCTGACAACCATACATGGCTGGAAACCCACTGTATGTGTGTCTGTCTGCCTTTTTGGTGGTGGGTGTGTGTTTACATTTGTTTCTGGTGCCAGTTGGCATGCCATCATTTATTTCCAAAGTGACCACTGGCATGACAAGACTTGGTAGTTTCGTGAATTATAAATAGTGGCCCAGTGCTGTGTTTACACTTGATTCGGGTTAGAGGGAAACTCAAGTTGAAATAAAATTAAAATCTACCCTTATTACATGTTATTAAATACAAATCATATTGTAAACAAATCATCCATGCATATGCTTAATTGTTACCCTCTTAATCAGAATCTGTGGGCAAGGTTTTGCAGGAAGTTGCTATATTTGTCTCTAAAAAATCTCTAAAGTGGTGGGGAAGTCGGGAGATCACATGACCCACCGAAGGCAATGGGGGTGTAGTTCGATTGCTGTCTTACTCAGTATCTTTAAATAAATTTTTCTCTGTAAAATCGTCAACACTTGATAAGTTTTTAGCTGCTTTCTTAACGGGGTAACGATTGAAGATGGCAAAACTGGCTTCCCCGGAGAAAAAGCGAGCCAATGACCCTAATTCTGTTTCTGAGGGGGAACTTCCCACCATTGTTGCCGATGAGTTAAAGATGCCCCTTGGCTTCATCAGGAAAACGTTTAAGGAAGAATTCGCTTGTAGACAGACTTGGAGTTTTGAAAGAGGATGTTCGTCTGGTAAGAAACAACTTTGACAACATGCACAGAGCTCTTCGTCACGTTCAAAAAGACACTCTGAAAGGTTAAGCTAGCAGTGGACTCTCTCCAGGAAAGGTTTTCGAGAATTGAATATAAAAGCAGCCAGTACAATATTCGTCTAGCGGGGCTGAAAGAGGGTGTAGAAGATGACCCATTAGGATGATCTCCCTAAATAGATTCCCTCTCTTGCTGGCAAGGTAATGGAGATTGAAAGAGCGCACCCTATTTAAAGCGGTGAACGTTCAAAATCAACCACTCGCACATTCATTTTCAAGATGCTGCATTATCGAGTATCAGAATACAATCCTGAAGGGGGCCTGTGCTGCTGGACAAATTCTTCATATGGGAGCGCTGCTGCTTTTCTTCCCGGACTATAGCAACACACTGCGTTGAAGAGGAGAGCGAAGGCATCGGCAAGGAAGAAGCTCAAACTCAACAAGGAGTATCGTCTTTCCTGCTCTACCCTGCGGTGTACAAGAGTCTCACTTGAAATCAGCTGGCATGCATCGTTTTCAAAATAGATACTTTAGAGTGATTTCTTCATCCTCAGCTTTCAATAAAACTAAAGGGGTGATGATAGTGGCTTAAGCGTAATATAGGCTTTTCAATTATAAAATGTGGTGGAGATACAGAAAGCCGAATCGCCCATGTTGTTGGTTCCCTAAATACTACTAAATATGCTTTTATATTTATCTATGCACCCACCGAGAACTGTCTGTGTGGTGGTGTTAGGGGGCGATTTTAATGCTTTTCTAAACCCCCCTAGTTAGATAGGTCTCATGCTTCTAAGACTGATTCAATGATCTCTGAATGTTTAAATTTATTTATTGCGACATTCCAATATATTTGATGTGTGGCGTTTACAAAATGACGGTGCTAGAGATTATACTTCAACCTCAGATTCCCAAGCATTGTAGTTTCTCACAATGCTTGGGGATCTGAGGCTGAAGTATAATCTCTAGCACCGTTATTTAAGTATAAGTTTCTTATCCTTTAATAAAAAGCGTGGGGAGAGCCGTAAATTTGAATTAGAAAAAAAAAAACTGATTTACTAGAGAAGGAGTTAAAAGAGAAATTTTGTAAGATCAAACTTAACATAGTAAGCTTTCTTAAATCAGAATTAAAATCTATATATTTTCACAGAGCTGAATTCATCATACATCGTACTAGACAGTCATATTAGTTTAATGAAGAACGCTTTTCTAAGCTGTTGGCTTTAAGGTTGAAAGATAGTGAATCTAAGGCCAGTATATCGGCTATTAGACATAAGGGCACAGTATATACTCAATCTCAGGATGTAAATAGAATATCTGAAAAATGCTACAAACATCTGTATACTTCAAATCAAATTCTGACCCAACAAATTTTTATTCATTCCTTAAACATTTAAATCTTCCCAAATTAAATGATTTTCGAGGTGAAATAATGGATAGCCCTTTGACAATAGAGGAATTAAAAACGGCCCTGGATTCCATGAGTAGTAATGAATCTCCGGGGTAAGTCGGGATTATCCCCAGAGTTATTGAAGACACCATGGTTTATAATAGCACCTTTGATTCTTAATTCTCTTAATTTTGCATTAGAAAAAGGTGCTTTACACAGGGACCAAACTACAGCCTTTAATAACTTTGTTGTTGAAGAAAGGGAAGGACCCACTTGAATGCTTGAGCTACAGACCAATTAGCCTTCTATCCACAGATTCAAAGTTGATAGCAAAGGTTTTGGCTTTAAGATTGGATTGATGTATAGGAGACTTGATTAATTATGATCAGTCAGGTTTTCTAAAGGGGAGATTAGCTGCAGACAATTTGTGTACGCTTCTTCATATTATTCAGCAAACAGATTCACACACGGCTTCCTCTGCAATCCTTTCTTTGGATGCAGAGAAAGCATTGGACAGAATCAAGTGGAACTTTTTATGGTCCGTCCTAGAGCATTTTGGGTTTGGTTCTTTCTTTCTACTAGCAGTTAAAACTATCTATTCTGAATGCTCAGCCAGAGTACTCACTGGTTCGCATATTTCCCCCTCCTGCTATCTTGGCAGGGTTACCCTTCAAGGTTGTCCCTTGTCACCTATACTTTATAGGCATAGCCACTATTAAGATGAATATACTTCCAAAACTCTGGCACAACTTATTGACTATTTTAAAGAACTCAATACAGTAGTATCAACATTTTTGTGGAAAAGTAAATGGCCCAGAATTCATCTTAAATCAAGGCACCGGTTGAAACCTCATGGTGGCTTATCTCTACCGGATTTCTGGTCCTATTACTTAGCATACCAGATGAGACTCATCTGTTCCATGGCAGACCACAGAAACCAACATTATTTACCTTCAGGATTTACCCTTTACAGGAACTTCTAAGAAGGATCTGATAGAGTTTGGTCCAATTATAGATCATCCTATTCACCTGGAAAGAAGCACAAAAAAAAAACTTATGGGCGCCTCAGATTCTTTTTGTGACTCAACTCCTATCTGGTAGAACAATAATCTTTGTACTGGCAAGAAACCATTTGTTTCCAAATGTTGGGTTGAATGTGGTATTCCCTCTTTAAAATACCTATACAATGATTATAGGCTTATGTCCTTTCGGATTCTTAAAGATGAGTTTTCTCTTTCAGGATTCTCTTCCCCCTACCCCCCCCCCTGTATTAAAGATTGCGATCCGTGTTAAAAGCTTACAGAGTACCCTGGTCAGTAAAAAAACCCTTCTCATCCTATGATAAACTGGATAGATTCTAGTATTGCTTCTATAGGTCTTGTGAGCACAATTTATAAATCACTTATGGTACGACAATATTCAAACATTCCCACTGAGGGTTTCTGGGAAAGAGGACTTAACAGTGAGATTGATGCCACTCCTTGTTTATATAATATAAAATGAAAAGAAAATCCCCTTTGTCACTTAGCAGTTCAAGTCAAGTCAAGGTACATTTATTCATATGTTCTGGGACTGTTCCAGAATCGTGCTGCTCTGGTCCTCAGTACAGGACTTCTTGTCAGAACTTCTGAAAACTCAGATTCAACAGGACCCATTGCTCTTTCTCCTATTGGATGATTCTTATTTGTTACTGTCATTTGATCAAAAAAGGATTCTGTTCGCTGCTCGTACTGCTGCCAAAAGGTCATCCTGAAACTGTGGTTCGATCCATCTATTCCGGTTATATTTACATGGATGTCATACTGGACACTGGAATGCACCACAGCCAGAATAGATGGTGCCACCAGAAAGACGATACAATTTTGGTTGGAGGTTACTGAGACTTTATCAGACCTATTGAAATCCTGATATGGACATGGTATTTCACCACTATTGGTTTTGAGTGACAGGTTACTGTTTTCCCTTTTTGCTTTGTTTTTTTTTTGTTTTTTCGCTTTTGTATCTCCACTTTGTTTTTGTTTTTTTAAAGTGTAGGGGAAGTCGCTAAATCTAGCTAGAAAATGGCTAAATTGGCAACGCAGGGTGACACATGCCAGACTTCTCCAATCATTAAGTTCACTTAAATCCTGCCCCTTTCTTATAACCAACTACATGCTGGCATTCAGATCTGCCTTGATAAATCAACAACCAGTGATTATAATCAAACTTGTTTTTTTAAATCCCTTTCACTTAAATATACCACAATTTATTAAGAAGAGATTTATTGCTACTCCCATTTCGTAACTCTTGTTATTATGAGCGGAGTAGTCAGTCAGTTTTTCATGTTCATATTTGGATCGATAACCTACGTTTAATTGGTTTTAATATTTACATGTGAGAACTACACTACAGAACCAATTTGTCTTGACTGTCAACCTATTTGCTTATCACTCAGCAAAAATTTAAATGTTTTTGTTAAATATTTACTTGTTGGAATTTCATGCAATATTTTGACACTTGAACAGGCTTATTGTAACATTTGAACAGGGTTACTGAACTGTGCAAATAATGGGTGGGAATGTAAGTTCACTTTAAAGATGAAGTATATAATTTCTATATCGCTAGTGTCACCAAACAGAATTGTCTTTCATTGTTGAGATTGACATTTCATCCTGCCGTAAATATATACCAATGCATACTTGGTAAATCTAATAATGTAATAATAGTAATAATAGCAAATGCAACTTAAAATATGTTTTGTAAAAAGAATAGCTACTTAGTTTGGTGCTCTTAGTGGTTTTTATGTTACTCATCATTATCAAACTTTTCCATTCTAGATTCCTAAGCAGCAGAGATGGGTGCTTTTCTGGATAAGCCAAAGATGGAGAAACACAACGCCCATGGTGAAGGCAACAGCCTGCGCTACGGCCTGAGCAGCATGCAAGGCTGGCGAGTAGAAATGGAGGACGCGCATACTGCTGTCATTGGCTTACCCAATGGCATGGACCCCTGGTCGTTCTTTGCCGTCTACGATGGGCATGCGGGATCACAGGTGGCACGTTACTGCTGCGAGCACCTCTTGGAGCACATCACCAGCAACCCTGACTTCCAGGGTGGAGGCGGAGGAGGAGGTCCAGCTGTGGAGCCCAGCGTAGACAGCGTGAAATCTGGAATCCGTACTGGTTTCCTGCAGATCGACGATCACATGCGGCAGATCTCAGAGAAGAAGCATGGTGGCGCCGACCGCAGCGGCTCGACGGCCGTCGGTGTGATGATCTCACCCCGCCACATCTACTTTATCAACTGCGGAGACTCGCGGGGTTTGCTGAGCCGTGGAGGGGCTGTGCACTTCTTCACACAGGACCACAAACCCAGCAACCCCTTGGAGAAGGAGAGGATCCAGAACGCTGGAGGATCTGTGATGATCCAGCGCGTCAATGGGTCCCTGGCGGTCTCCAGGGCTCTGGGGGACTTTGACTATAAGTGTGTACATGGTAAGGGTCCCACGGAGCAGCTGGTGTCGCCGGAGCCCGAGGTGTATGCTATTGAGCGGTCAGAGCAGGAGGATGAGTTTATTGTTCTTGCTTGTGATGGGATTTGGGATGTGATGGCCAATGAGGAGCTGTGCGATTTTGTTCGTTCACGACTGGAGGTGACTGACGATCTGGAGAGGGTCTGCAATGAAATTGTAGATACCTGTTTGTATAAGGTGAGTGTAAAAAGACTTTTACCAGCCAGTCAGATGAATGTTTTTGTCTATAAAAAAATACTTTGAAAAAGTTTAACAAAAAATGATTAAAAGTATTTTTTTGCAGTCGGTTTCCAATACATTGTTTTAAATTGGAACTTCCTACAAAAATGTCAATTTTGTCAAATAAATTATTTTCTTAAAAACTTTATCAATGCATCATGAAAAAAATGTTCACTGAAGACTGGAGTAATTGTGGGTGAAACGTCAGCTTCACTTTCAGAGGAATAAATAAATACATTAAAATAGAAATGTTTATTTTAAATTTTGTAGTATTTCAGAAAAAACAAACCTGTACTGTATTTTTATTCAAATAAGTTCAGCTTTAGTGAGCATTGGAGAAAAGAAACAAGAAAATCTTACCAACCTCAAACTTTCATACCCCTGAAATTGAATGGATATTTAATGATATTCTATTGATGCTTCTCCTTTTTATTTTTTTAAGATAAGTATGAGTAAGAACGCAAACAAAGGTTTTACCAAATAATGAAAAAACAGTAGATGTTTTTGTTTTTATGTATACATTTTTAATAGCTTTATTTACTAAAGTATACAATGAACAGATGTGACCCAGCCGTATAGACCACAAGTTTCTTCAAATTCTAAATTCACAGTGTTTCATTGATATCAAATTTTGATGATCTCCTCCCTTCTTCTATGTTTGAACAGGGAAGTCGTGACAACATGAGTGTTGTGTTGGTGTGTTTCGTCAGTGCACCGAAGGTTTCCCCTGAAGCTGTCAAAAGGGAAGCAGAGCTAGATAAATACCTAGAGAGCCGAGTAGAAGGTATAAACTAACCTTTACAGGCCTTCTGTTATTAAATGGAATCAGTAATTTCTGCTGAGCCAACTTGATCGCTCTGAATTGTTGTTTAATATAACAGAGATCCTGAAGAGGCAGGGGGATGAAGGTGTGCCTGACCTGGTCCATGTGATGCGCACGTTAGCATCTGAGAGCATCCCCAACCTACCCCCTGGAGGAGAGCTGGCCAGCAAGTGAGTACTTTCTCTCTTTACTTCAACACCTACAGAGGGGATTTTTTACTTCCCTCGTCACTCGAGGGATCATACCTGTCTTTGTCTCTCTTTTTGTCATAGGCGGAGTGTAATCGAAGCAGTATACAACAAACTAAACCCATACAGGAACGAGGATACAGTGAGTACATCAGCCTGATCCTGTGTGTGTATAAATGTTGGCATGTTTGCTTGTAAGATTTATTTATTTATTTTAGTTCTAGAATTAAGTTGCATTGCACGATTTTGTTGTTTGTCACCTTGAGTGTTCCTGAGTTTTGTTTTGTGTTTCCATTTGTGCATGTCTCCATCCTATTCCATATTATCCCCTCTCATCTGACAGTGCTGGATAGACTGAGATGTGATTTGTAAAGCGTTTTGGTTGAGTGCAGGGTGGAGCCCCTCAAATATGTCGAGCAAACCGATTTCATATATATATATATATATATATATATATATATATATATATATATATATATAT
>JAUCMU010000024.1:10723809-10775458 GCA_032275025.1 Enteromius treurensis
AAGCCATGTTTGTGAAACTGGGCCATTGTGTTGATAAATAATAAGATGGCAGTACTGACACACAGATATCTCAAATAAAATAGGTAGCACACAAATTCTGAATGCTTTGGCAGATCTCAAATGAGCAATTTTAATCTAGATTAATTTCAAAATTAATCTAGATTAATCTAGATTTTTAAAAATAATCTATGCCCACCCCTTATTTTTTTATATGAATGTTTTATATAAACTGTATTTATTTATCTTAAATAGTATCTGATCTACACCGGGATAAAAAATGTCAAATTGTAAAAAGAAAATATTAGAAGGCAATATGACACGATGAGGTTGATTAATTATAATACTAATTCGCTGGTGTTCATTTGTTAAATGTAATATTTTCTATTCAGCCAATAAATTACTCTCAAGGAAAAGTGATCAATTATTAAATTTTCATTTAAAATGTCATCAAATAATTATGAAAAATGAATTGGACTGTATAAAGGCACATACACCACACAAAATTCAATAAGATCAACAATGACCAAAATGAGGTAAAAATCACACTCAGTAATGTAATTCATTGTTTTAATGTATTTGATTCATTAATTGACTAAATAAGGCAATCTTTTTATTCTGCAATGTTTGTGATTTGAAAAGCCACATATGCTAAAGTGTATCTGCTTCTCTTACAGTGTGGACAACAGCAGTGTTTCTGTGTGTGTCATTAGTGCAGTGCAGCCTTATAAGGACTGAATACTTAGCACTGACTTATCAGTCAGTGAATAGAGAATTCCAGCACCTCCAGCTTGTCATATGAGTTTCACTGACCAGTGGGTCTCTCACACACACACAACAACACATATTCAACCGTTCGTGTCACTTTTAAAGCCTAGATTTAACAAAGCGTCAAACAATTAATGAATTAGACTCATTAAATATGACATAGAGTGAATCAGTACTGTACTGTATGTGTGTGAGAAAGAGAGAGCACAGCATCCCATTTATCTCTGTTTAGAGATATGGAGCTGAGAGTATATAGCTCACACATCCAACAAACTCTCCAGTTCCTCTGTTACTGATAATACAAAGTAAAAATAGACACCAGTGATATTGGTCAAACTCTCTCAAATGTGTATTCGAAGACTGTAAATAATACATATATAAAACCATAAACCTATCAATGAATGATAAATACACAGTTGCAGAATGAGCAATTGCTCGCAGTTAGTTTGATATATGACTAAATAATTAATGTCTGTGGTGCAGATCTAAATCTAACATATGCTGGAAACGTGCTTGTTTATCCATATGCATGGCCAAGAATATTTTAAATACAGTATAATCTTTTGTTACCCATCTGGTAGCTTCCAGTCCAATAATCTCATTAAGGACCCATTACATCAATTAAATAACAAATTTAGGTTACATTTCATAATTAGCCCTTTTTCTGTCTGCAGTTTCAAATGCAGTTCAGCATAACGAGATAGTCAATATATTATTCACATTTGCATTTAATGCAGTCCATTTTACTTACAGTTCGCAGAAAGTGTATTTCATCTTCCGCTTCTCCTATATCCATGTTCAGTGACTTATGTAGCTGGACTTGAATTAGCTGTTGAGGGACTGAAGACTGAAGAGCTCCACTCACCCAGCCGCAGGTGCTGAACTCATCCCGGGACAGAGAGACCACCATACCACCCATCATGAGATAATGCTGTTGAGATCTGATAAAGTTAAAGTGGGAAAGAAAGGGCTTTTCCATATTTGGCAAGTTACAGTAGTGAAAGCAAGCAAGGAACACAAAAAGGAAAGAAGAAAACAAACAAAAGCATCAAATAAAAAAAAACATGTAATTAATGTGAATGGTTAACTGATTAATAATGAATTTAATCACTATTTTATACAGGTAAAAAACTACTAAAACTTGTACTTTAGACAGGTAAAAACAAATAATGCATGCTATATTCTACAAAATACTCTATTACGCATACATAAGTACATACAGTGTATGCAGGCCTAGTGTGTTAATTATAGATTATTCAAAACATTCAATAAAAAACAGAGACTTTGCCTTTTCATAAGTAATGTTTATTTCATTTATGTCACTGTAAAACACACATTTGGCTTTCTTGCTCATATAATTCAACAGCAGACATTCACAAATCACTTCTTTCACACTAAAACTGATTTGATACCTTAACAAATTGGCCAAAAATCAAACAAATGCAGTCACTGTGTTATAGAACCTTGCTCCATTCGTGAAAAGTTTGGATCCACATATTTCACTGTGAATAGCTTGCATGCTGTTTAATACAGACAAGAAAACAATTGATTGTGTGTTAAGCTGGCTGTGTTTCCGGCTGTGTCATTCCAAAGAGTTCACATTCTTTTACCCTTAACTGTAAATGTAGTAGTACATAGATTGACACTTTATGTAATCACCAAACTGAAGAAAACATTCAAGCATTCGCAATATTTAAAACATCACGTGCACCCAAATCAACAGCTGGTGCTCTTCTATCTATCTGACTCACTGATTAAGATTACATAAACCTTAAATGTATACGAAGCGGCATCGCTAGATTTCTGAAGTGAGCTACTATTCATGAAGTTTAAACCAGGGACACCATAGTATCAGAGCAAAAATTTCATTGAAGTGAATCTCATTTGGGAATAAATCAAATGTGCAAAATCTTATATTCAGTGGGTTCAATACTACTGCACAATATAGATTTCATTCTGGAAAAGTGCGATTGGAAAAATCGGAGTAAAATGCAGAAAAAAACTATAATGTACTTAAAAGTATTTAATTCTGATTTTAGTGTAACTACGGATCTTAATGTATTTTAAGTGACAAAATCTTTCTCTATTATAATATCCTAATGAAAGACATTAAAATAGTTTCCCATAGTAAAATAATTTCCACAATTTATGAGAAATTTTTTGGGCTGGTACAGATGAATGTTTTTTATCTTCTTAATTGTATTCTTTTCATTTCCAGACTGCATTCCATGTCTGTTGACTTTTCATAACATATCATATCAATCTTCTAACAACATACTGAACTGAAATTGTGCTCATTGTGTTTTTTTGCCATGTTTTCATTGCTTGAGGCTGCTGATCTGAGGTTTCTAAAAGGTCAGAGTTGTAGAGAGAGTTAAAGGTCACTCTCTCCGTAGAGGGCAGTGGAGAAGGCAGTGTAGTCCAGAGCCCCAGGCAGGGCCCCGGGGCCGGTGAATGGGGGCATCCTGCTGATGCAGTACTCTGCCTGGTCTGGAGGAAGCTCTCGCCTCAACTCATCTGCCAAAATATATGGCTGCACAAGACACAATAAACAACAGATAAGAAGTTTGGAAATCATATTTCAGGTATAAATTACTTTTCTGAAGAAAAAACACAAAGTAAATAACACACACACACACACCTTGTCTGCAGCGAGGATCCTGAAGGAAGCGATGACCTGCTCAGCTGTGTCTGTGTCTGCTGTCTCTCTTGTCATGAAGTCAATAAAAGACTGGAATGACACAACACCTGAAGCGTTTGAATCCACCAGCATCATGATACGGGCAAACTCCACCTCACCCTGAAAAAACACACACATACAAACAATTATAGCATTAAAATTATATTATATAATACACACACACACACACAAACAAAAAATAAAATTAAAAAGAGACAAACACACTATATATATTAAATATATATATTTATATACCATATTTATGCATCAGATATATAATATATATGATATTTATGCATTAGATATATAATATATATTTTCTCTGGGAGACAAATCTGTAAAACCAAATGTATTTGACAAACAAAACTGTTTTTTTTTTAAAGAAAATATATCCAAAATATATCCATATATTATACATATTATATAATTTAACACTATTGGTAAAATAACAGTTTTTTTTATTGAGCATGAACTTCACAAAATGCTAATAGAGTTCTTTACAAAATAATAATAAATAAATACATCTGACAAACAAAATTGTCTAAAATAATGATTAAATATATTCATTACGCTTAATAAAATATTTAATTATATTATTGTAGGTTTGAAATAACATTTAAAATTTTTTGAGTATTAACTTTATTGTAAATGCTGCATTTTATTAGATTGTATAAAATAAAATTAACTGAGCAAAATAACAATGATAATACAAATACAAAAACATGTATTTTGCCTAAATATTTTATCCTGGAAAACAAGACAAAAAAAATGGTTAGGAATGTTTTTTGGATTTGTAATCAGTGAACTCTATTTAAAACCCTACCAGATCATAACCCATCGAGATCAGACAGGCCCTAAAGTCATCAGAGTCCATCGCCCCATTCTTCTTCTGCATGGGAAAATGGCAAAGGTTGAGAGTGTGTGGGTCACACAGTGACATGGTTGGAATAATAAAGCAATGTGGAGTAGGGAAAGAGACAGTGCCTGACACAGAAACACACACAAAGAGACAGAACACAACCACAAACAGAAAATAACACAGGAGAGGTACATTAGAACTATATACTGCAGCCCAGTGAATGCATATGTATGCATGTACACATTAGGGTTAAAGGTCATGTTGGTTAGTACCTGTCTGTCACTTTCTAAATGCCCAAAACTGATCAAGTATGCTTTTAACCCTTCAGTCCTAGGTTTACCCCTCTACTCCTGAGAGTAAGTGTTTTATTCAACATTTTATTAAAAAGTAGTACCAATTAAGCAGTCATTTAACACAAATTGCATCCATTTCACATCTGATTTTAGACACACTAAATACCTCAAATTATCTCTTATGTCAAAATTAATTTGTTCCACTAAATGAATGGAAAGATAACTGCCACTCCTGCACTGCGATGCCTCTGAAGAAGTGAAGGGAACACATAACAGCATAATGGCAAATATGAAATGAAGGTGAATGTGAGGATTAATTTAGTTATTATGGTTTAATGATGATTAGTATATCATCCATTCTACAAGGAAACGGGCGAGCTGTTAGAATACACATAGGCTGAGTACAGCACCCGATCAAAATGGTTGAAAGAGGATCGGAATTCCTTCATCTGCTCCTGGCTGATGCCCTTTGCATCACGTGTCAGAATTTGAGTCTCAATTTCGTTAATAGTCCGAGCAATTGTAGTCAAAAGGAGCTCCCAGCCAACACGAATATGCTGCAGAGGAAAGAGAAATACTCTTGTAAAACCTCATTAGAAATCTAATATGCTGATTTGGTGTTAAAGCAACATTACTTATTATCGGTGTTGAAAACAGTTGTGCTGCTAAATAATTGTGTGGATGAACAAACTCAAAAGAACAGCATTTTCTGTAACATTAAATCCTCAGCAACATTACAAAATGTCACTCAATTTAATGCGTCCTTGCTGAAAAAAAAATGTGTGTGTGTACCTCCATAGTGTAGTTAGTGTGTTTGTTGTCAAAGATAAGTGACTCTTGGATGAGTTGGTGATCTCCCTCCAGTCTGTCTATGTTGGGTTTATAGCTGACGATCACATGCTCATACTGCTTCAGCTGCGTCATCTGATCTTCGAGAGTCCCACCCATAGCCATAGAACAACGACCAATTTCCTGATAAACAGATGGATGGATGGACAGATAAAGGATATAATATTATGTCTTATGTAGGTCTATCACATTGGCACAGGTATGGCTGAAGCCACTCACCTCCATCCTGGCCTGTATCCAGGGTCCGATGAAGTTGGCTTGGGCAGCAAATTGGCGTCTGAGCCTTTCGTTAGCATGCTGTCGTGCTAACTCCTCCTGTAATGCACTGTCACGCTGGGGAACCAGCTTCTTCACCTAATACGCATAAATAAACACACCACATTACCATCACGATTATGATCTTGTATTGAAGATCACAGGAATTGTTTAGAATAGCTTAGAATTAGATATTAGAAACTTTGAGTTATAACTAAATAACACTTCTGCAAGGTCTGAGGGGTGTGTGTTCGACCTTGTCCCACTTGATGGCAATCTCTTCTGGAGTTATGGTGCTGTAGGGGTTGGTGAGGTCTCCACGAATGCCATAATTCTGAAAGATCTTCAGGACTTCCTGCTGAATGCCAAGGATCGCCTGCCTTTCTGCATCCGCCTCAGGAAGTGTGGCCTTAAACTGCTCGTGAGCAGCTATCAGAGTCTACACACATATAAATAACTTGTTTTTTATATATACAATATACAGCATTTTTATATTAAATAAATGCATCCAGCATTAAGGACAAACATAAAGGAAAAAGTCAGAAGATAATACATATTTGACAGCTGGGAGCTGTGTAAATACTACTCTGCTTACCAATATAAGCATTTAAGTTGTGTGTACCTGAACCTCTTCAGTGGTGTGCACTATGAACATATCTTGTAAGTCTTCCATGGCTCCCTCCATCCAGTTATTAAAGGGAGCAGATCTCTTTGTATATTCCAGAAATAACTGCTCCACAGTCTCCAAAAGTTTCTCCGTCCTCTGCAGAATTGAAATTCTTCAAAGTCAACCTTTTTAATACAATGATTTAACAAAAATATTCTAGACAGAACAGGTTGGGAAACACACAGCATACCTCCAAAGCCTCTCTGCGTTTCTGAGTCAGTGTACCCAGTTGGTCCCAGAGGTCACAAATACTTTGACACCTTTGATTCACTGATGCAACATCATGATAGTCCAGCTCACTTTAGAAAGATAAAACAGAAGACAAAAGCTAAACGTCTTTAGGTCAAAAGGTTGCATTTGTTATTGATTCTGTCTCCCTCTAGTGGTTAACAGATGTAGTACTCACTGACTTTGCATTAATGCAGGAATAACCTTTGTATCATATTGTTTTTATGTACCCCATTCTTTTTAATATTTTTGATTCTGTACCTCTAAGACTGATGTCTGCTTTTTGTGTTTAAATAAAAATTAGTATGCGAATCATCATAAGTATGCTCCATAGATTATCAGTAATATCTCACTGTACTTACTGAGACAACAGAAAGGTCAGAAGCTGTCAGTCACTTACTAAATACATGCACACACACACACACACACACACTAACCAAGCCTGCAGGGAGATAATGAATGTAAAAATAGTAGGTCAGCGATTCAAGCATTAAAGTATGCTGTAAGCATGGTGTGTGTGTATATGGATAAGCAGCATGAAAGATAAGAAGCTATCAAGACCCTGTAAGGTGATGAGAAATTAACAGTGACAAGTTAGTTACAAGGAGAAAGTACTTGTGCACTGCCGTTTTTGATGTTGTTAAAATTATTTCAAATATTCCTTATGCTCACCAAGGCTGCATTTATTTTATCAAAATACAATAAAAACAGAAATATTGTGAAATATTATTAATATGAAAAACCTGTTTTCATTATAATATATTTTCAAATGTAATATATTCTAGCAGCTATTTCTCCAGTCCAATCTCACATGATGTTTTACAAATCATTTTAATATTATTATTGAAAATTGATTTAAATACATTTTGCAATCATCTAAAATACTGTAACTTTTGATCCATTTTAATACACCCTTGCTGAATAAGTGTCTTGATTAAAAAAATTATATTACTGACCCTAAGCATTTGGTAATGCACCTACCAAAGTTTACATTCCAACAGCTAAATGAATTGAAGAACAGCAAAACAGGTGAAAGTATTTTAGAAAAGGTCATACTTGAGCTCCTGAGCAATAGCAGCGATCTGCTCGACTCTGTCCTGGTGGGCTGAAAGGTCACTCTCAAATGCCTCATGTTTCCTCAGCAAAGCTCGGACTTCCATTAAAGATGCAGACTCGTAGTCCTTCTGGGTCAGCATCTCCTCCTTACCTAGGGAAAAAAAACACATGTAAAATATATATTAAGCATCATTTAGTGGACTTTCTTATCCAAAGTGACTTTTCATTTGCATGCAAGTGCAGAATGATATTTTATAGATCACTTTATACTCAACACTCACCTGCAGCCCAGGTCTCATGGTTGGTAGCTTTCTGTCTGAATTTCTCTGCTAGATGGTCCAATCTTTCCAGTCTGCGTATCTCCGTCAGCAGCCATTCCTCATAGCCTTTCTCTGCTTGTTCCAGCCCCTGCCACGCACTTGCTATGTCCTACACAGACAAACAAATAACAAAAAAAGCATCAACTACGAAACCAATGAGAAGCTGCAAACATGTTCACCTCACTGGTTTATGTGTAAGTGTTTGTAATCGACATACTTATAAAACTATAAGTTTTGAGAAATAATTTGATGAAAAATGCCCCCAAAGATAGCTAGTTAGACAAATAAAATATAATAAAAATTATATATACATTAAATTTAAACATACAAATAACAATAAAAAAAAAACACATAACGCATCTTAATATAAAAACAATTCAAATACAACTAATAAGATTATATAAAATAAATATTAAAATAGAAATGTTCAACAGAACAAATGTTCAATAAAACAATAAATATAAAAATAAATAAAATTAAATATTAAAATAAAAATCTATTAAATAAATAAATGCATTTGAAAATAAATAAATCAATAAATAAGCAAAGAGGTTGCATCAAATTCGACATCTAAGTAAAGTTTTGTCATGTGTGCATATATGTGGGTCCAACTCTCACCGAAACCATCTTTCCCTCAAAGGGCATAAATGCAGGCCTGTTGCTGATGCGGAGTTTAGTCTGCAGGGTGTTGAAACTGATCTCGAGCTGACACTTCTCCTGCACTTTGAGAGGTTTGTGCATCCTGCGGTAGTCTCGGAAATCCTCCAGCTTCCGCTGCATCTCTGACATGGTCTTCTCCGGCACACGATTCTCCAGCCAGGGAATGGTACGTCTGATCCACTCCAACAGCTAGAGAGTAGATGGAATATTTATGTGTAATATGTGTCTGTGTGCAGTGTGTGGAGTGTATCTGACACGTGTTTATATCTCCTGACCTCACTAGCCAGTCTTTCATAATCTTCCATCAACTTCTCATTTTCCTGATTGACTCCCAGCACCTTACAGATCCTGTTAGCGGCAGTTTCAGCCTGAAGGAGAGAAACAAAGGTAGAGATGGATAAAAGGATAGTTGATGTACTCAATCTAGCACATGCAAAACTCAATACCTGTTCAGCTCCAGCAAAGGCATGGTAGAAGCAGGACACATAAGTCATAATAGCTCTCTCATCAGGCTTAGGGGTGCTCAGAATGTCTGCAGGGAGAGGAGATGAGCAAAGAGACAACTACATAAAGTTAAGGTGGAAATAAGGGGCTGTACACGCAAGCACAGCTATATTTCTAACCCTTCTAGAATTAGCTCAGGGATAAGATGTACCTTCTGAGCCTCTGTCAAAGTGTTATAATAACAGGATATATATAAGTCAAGACGGCGGCTAACTAGGACTGTGGAGCAAAAGCCACATTTTGTAATACTGTAAAGCTAAAAGTCTTGAAATCTTTGACATTTGCTTCTAGTTTTTACAATTTTGTGCTTTTGCTTCTTTGTTGTGAGGGACATGGGACGAGTCTAGAATTTGGTTCTTCCCAAGGTCTCCTACCCAAATATATGTGTGGGAGTTTTTATTTGCCACATTCAACTATGACATATAGACACTGGTTATACAATATTCTGGTGGAATATTGCAGAATTTTCTATGCTTATCACTTACCCTCTGCATCCAGCATTTTGGGGATGTCCAGATGTCTTTCAGCAATGTCGAAGGCCAAATTCAGATTGCCCAGTGGATCATCCTTCATAAAGACAAAAGGAGAGAAAAGGCATGCTGTTCACCAATAATTAAAGCATGTGAAATAATACATATCAACAAAGAACTAAATCAATATAAATCTAAAAGATTTCCATGCAAAAGTAAGTGTCAGCATTCAGGTGCCACTAGAGGAGAGAGAAAAGGTGTAGCTCTGAAATTCTTAGACAAACAAATAAATAAAAAATAATTATTTCAAATGATAAATTAGATCAAATTAATCTGAAAAGGAAGCACTGACAAAACGGCAAGACTTGTTGGCCTTTAAATATAAAGGCCTTTTAAATGATAAAAAAATAATAAATAATTATGCTACTGTTTAGTTAGTAAGGAAGCATTGTGTTGATCAAAAGTAACAGAGAAAATATTCATGAAACACAAGACTATTTGAACATTTTTGAAATCAAAGAATCCAGAAACATTTATTAAGGTTTTCACAAAAATATGAACTGTTTTCAACATTGACAATAAAACTTTGTTTTCTTGATAAACCAAATCAGAATATTAGAATTATTTCTGAAGGATTAGAAGACTGGAGTAATGGCTTCTGAAAATTCAGCCTTGCTATTACAGAAATAAATTACATTTTAAAGAATATTAAAATAGAAAACAGTTCAATTTAAAACTGTTACAATATTCACAATATTACTGTTTGTATTTTTGATTAATGTCTTCAAAAACATTAAGCAAAAATACTAATGAGTTCTTCCATTCTGCATCCTAAATATGCATGTTTATGGTTGTTATTATAAGTGCTTGTATTTGTGGATGCGTGTGTAAGCAGAGTCTGGGGATCAAGCTTTTGTTCTCTGTGTCAATAAAAAGCCATATTGCAGGACATCAGCAGCTGCAGGGGATCCAGAGGGTCCCGGACCCTCCTGATCCTCATGTCCAAACTGGGACCACTAGGGTCCGTGCTAAATGCTGGATTACCCCATTCAAGCTCACCTGGAGCCATCAGTGACAGCTGAAAGGGATAGGAATGTCTGTGTGCGGGGTCTTTTAGTTACTCACCGTTGAACTGACTGACCCTGACAAGCTAAATAAATCCTTAATCTTCAGCGGTCTGATCCAACCAACTAATTAAAATCATAGTACGCATACACTCGTTCACATTGACTTTGAACATGACTGGAAACAATGTCTCATTCTGCTCATGAATCTATGATTCCCTAAGCTTGGAGCAAAGAAATCAAATCTAAAATATCACTGGGGTAACACGTTTCTAGAACTGCTCAAATTCCACTTTAAAGGGTAGTTAAAAACAATAAGTTCTATCGGGGATTCTTAGAAAGCAATGTTTAAAAACAGTTCTGGTGCTCCAGTTATGTGGATCATTTTTCCAAGTTCTATTCCAGGTCAGGATTTTTGTAAACCCAAATACTCTTCTGAGAAAACATTTTATGGACCAGCTTTCTTTGATTTTCTCTTGACTGCCATAACAACTAGAGTTACTACTGTAACTACTACTACTACGCACTTCTGTTCAGAAGATTGAGGTCAGCAAGGTAAAAAAAAGCACCAAAGCAGCATAATAAAAGGATTCCTCAAGCATCCTGTGACACTAAAGGTAATGGTTATGTCTGCTAACTATGCAAATCTGCCATCAACAAAACATCTCCAAGTTTCACAGAGAATCTCAATCAAAGATTTGCTGTAATAGCACACACAAACGGGATACTACAGGCTAAACAATAAACACAGGCAAAGTATCTTTTGTAAATGTTTTATAATCATAATTTCAATTTCCTGGAGTGCTGTTCTGAATGCAGTCTGCCACTGAGAATAATGCCAATGCTGATAGATAGTTTTCTCCAGATACAGGATCTAAACTCTGCAAGAAGGTAGATGTCCAGCAGGACTGAGGACCTCTAATCTAATAAATTCAATTTATGGAAAACAATACATCCAATAACATAAACACTTGTGCTACTTCCAGATTCTAAAAATCTGTCAGTTCTGGATTGTGTCTGTAAATAAGTACACAGAAGGTCAGTCCATCCCTCCAGCTGTTAAAGCCATAAAAAAAAGGGGAAAAAAGTGTACAAATTTTGACTGTACATGCAATATATAAGATTTGGATTTACTACAGACTAAAGTCAAGCTTTTAATTTTTAAAGAAGGTCCTTAGAGGGTGGGAGTGTGATGAAGAAGTTAAACACACACCATCTGTGCAGTGATATCAACAAAAGGAAACATCAGGATGTTGTGGCAGACATGTTATTTTAGGACTGTTAGATCAAATGTCCGAAAGGATCAAAGGTTAATCTGGGGTCACACTTGAGACCTTGTTGAGTTTGGCGTAGTCAATGAGGTCAGGCCTATGCCTGTGGATGAGTGCGCACAGCGCCAAGCCATCCTTCCAGCTTCACCAGAGAGAGAAAGAACCAGTGCCATGTTAATTATTATGTATTATTAAATAATTATAGAATCAGTTTTTTTGTTTTTTTACTCATATTAATTATAAAAACATTGATTTTTTTTTCTTCTTTTTTTTTGCACCCAATAATGTGCCTCACCTGACATGAAAGTTCTGAACATTGACATTCCTGTAAGGGGCAGTCTTCCTCTGACACCACAGCAAAAGCCCTTCTTTAGCCGAAGTTTCTAAAAAAATATTATATAATTTACCCTAATTATATAATTTTCCTAATTGTTGATATTTCCTATTAAATGATTAACACATTACTAAGGGTTGTGAAATTTGCTATTAATAATAGTAATAATAATAATTTAGCTTTTTTTGTGCAGACATGTAGCCTTTTATGTTTGGGACATGTTTTCTTTACCTTCAACGGAGATATCCTGAATGGCAAAGCGAAGAATGATGGTCCAGATCATTCCAAGAGTCATTTTCACATTTCCATCCACAATTTCTGCAAAAATATTGCAGAAAAATCATTGCTCAGTTAAATAAAGACTACACAATGACATTATTTTGTATTATATATATATAAAGAATAGATAAAATGTTAAAATATGCTATTTGACTGGCAAAAATGATTACCCTTGCATCCCCTAATTTCTTTCTTTATTCAGCTTATTGATTTCTAAAATATTAGAAATCCAGGTAACACTACAGTTGTGCAATAAAGCATACCTTCAGCTCCAATGGAGACCAGTTTCACTCCTTTACTGGTGATGAAATCAAGGGCTTTGTTGACATTGGCTATCTTGTGAAAACGCATCTTTCCTCTGTCAGGCTTTGGTAACCTCTCCCCTGCCAAAATACCATGTGTCATGAACATTTTTATTGGCTTATAGTTGATATTACAAATTGCTGAGGAAGTTCAACATTCTTACTTTGAACATCCAAAACAGTCAAATATCCGTATATTGCAATCATTAGGAACCCAAGCTGTAATTATTGCCATGTTCATTTGTTTGCTTGACTGCATCAGTGACTGACAACAGAATGCTTTTTCATTGCAGTATTAATAAAAGCACGCAAGACTTCTTTGAAACAATATGCATTGTGAAAAGCACTACACAAATGAACTTAAAATGAATTTACCAGAGATGACTTCAAGCAGCAGCATTAGTTTAAGGCCATTCCGGAAGTCTTCCTCTATGTTCTCAATCTGTGTCCCAGCTTTCCTCAAGTGAGAGTTACACCAGGCGGTGAACGTCTGGGAAACAAGTACAATACACATCAACATACAGTTCTCCAACCTCACATAGACACTCTATGGCTATGTCTTACCTGTCATGCACATTAACATGCAAATCCTCTCATACAGTCCTACAATAATTGGCAAAGCATTTGTATCTTACACCAAACATTCCTTGCACAAAACGTAGTTACTAAGCCACATGTGAGGGAGTAGTCCCGATTTAAATCTTAACAGGTTTGTTGTTACACACAGAAAGCCTTTGACACTACTTTCAGGTCAAAACCTGAAACTGCAGAAGACAACGTCAACAAAGTCTGTGTTATCTTGTGCCTACGCCAAGAGACGAAGTGGGTAGTTTTACAACTATTTCTCAAACACAGTCTAAAAAACACATGACCGTATATAGCAGAGACTCTGCAATTATCCAAAACCTGCACCTTTATTCAATCAATGAACTTTGAAAGACATTCTAACTATGAACAGGAAGTGTAATTAGATCAGTCAGCAGGACAATAGAATGGCAACTGCATTATGAAAAAAAAAAAAAAAACACTTGCGCTGAACACATGAGCATCTACACTTGAGTTGAAGACTGAGTTCATCCTCCAAAAATAACCAGCACTTGTAACTACGTGAACAAGAGGCTACAAAGCTGGAAACTCCAAGCTGCTGTACATCCTCCTCTGCATCATCCTATGATTGCTCTCCAGAACCACTTTTAAAGGATAAGGACGCTTAAAAATTCAGGAACATCTTACCATACATCAGCATCTAAATTTCAGAATAAATAAAATTTTTGTCCACTAAAGTTAATGCTATTAGATTCATAAGTAATAAGCAATAAGCATAATTTATTGTTGTTTATGTTACATCACAAGTACCTTATTACTTGTTTAGAGCCATAGTAAAAGAAGCAAAATATAAGTTCATACTGGACCTTTTGCTTCCAGGGCTCCAGAGTAAACATTGGTCAAATAAAATATTTTTGTGAGAGGTGCAATTTCACAAAGAGATGGCTACTAGTTAATCTCTCAAGTTACAGAGTGACCTGTGCTGCTCCTGTATATGATTCCACTGTCAAAGGGATATAATATAGGCCTATATATATATATATATATATATATATATATATACACACACAAAGATTTTTGCATTTGGGTTGGGAATTACAAGCACATCTAATGTAAAGGGCAAACATTAAAGGAAACGTTGCGGCCCAGCAATGCTGGGTATCATTACATGGAAAAAAACGCGGCTGTACTGCTGCCCACATCTGTATTAGGTTGCACTCTCAAATCCACCACTATCCGTTGGCCATTTTTTAGACTTAATGGAGCGTCTTTTTAATCCTTCAAAGCAGGTTCAGTCATTGCTGGGCAGATGAAAGCTTTACAATGGACTCTGGTGTGCATTCCTGCGAGGTAAGAGTGTAAATTTAGCTCTCTCTGCAAAGTCTGTTTCTGATAAGAGACCTCTGATGAAGTAGGCTTACACTGAGGAGAGAGATATGAGTGAGAACGCAGTGAATACAACATGTGTATCGCACTGCTGTTGTCTAATCGTACAGGAAAGAATTTCATTCATCCTGTAAAATTTTAAGGTGTGTCTGCAGTACCATTCCTGTGTGGGGCGATGGTCTCTGAATGGAAGAATTAAAAAAGAGTGATTAGACCCTTACCACATAGATCAAAAAGCAAAATAAGTCTGGGTCTAACATTCAAGCCATAGCTATTGATCTCTGCCAAGTAGCTATAAATATAATCAGTGAGGTTAAGTTTAAGGGCTAAATTAATTCTACTTATTATCACTCAACTAGGACAAGCAATCATGTTCTATTTAGCCAAACAGATTTAACAGAGGATCTATATGCAGACCACAGGTGGAGACTAACTTCCTTCTATAACATTTTTGCTTACTAAATGGGGCTGCATTTGAGTGAATAATATAGAGAAGAAAAAAAGATCACTAAGGTTGTGTAATGTTTTTGCTAGACTAAAATTGTCTCTAAGTGTTCTGGTATGTAAGTGTAATCACCAAACATGTTGGGAATGTCAAAAGAAATGACAGGTCAAATACTCTAAAAATGTACTAAATTTGTTCTGAAAACTTCAGAACCATGACAGTCAATGTATCTACATGTTTCACTGTTCAGAGTGTCAAAGTAAAAGATGTGCTGTAATTTTAATGAATTTCGCTTCAGCAAGAAAATTAATAAATCAGTTTAAGTTTGGATAAATAAAATCGGTTATAGTATGTCAGTAAAGCGCCTGACCACTTCAATTCAGTGTCTGTCTGAAAACATTATAATAGACTACACAATAAATAAAGGTGCTGTTTATACAAACAAAAGAATTCCCCGCCATAGACACCGGATTAAGCTACTATAAGGCCTTTTGGTGGTGGAGTTAAAATTAGCCCATGCATCCATTCTAATCCCAAGGACGTCATCCAGTGTTGGAAGCATCTGTTGACAGTCCGCATTCCAGTCGTATCAGAAACACACACAGAGCCGCGCGCTGCTGCGCTATTGTTAGTTCGGTACCCGCTACATCCGTCCTCAGCGGGCGCTCCAGGCCCCTCCGTGACACTGACACACCACAGAAACCATAACGGGACGGAATTCCTTCGCAAACAACTGATATCTAAATCTAAGCTAAATACATAATAACATAAGATGGAAATATAAGAAAATAGACAAAGAAAATACACACGAAAATGCATTCAAATTAACGTTTTAATTAAAATGATATTTCTAATTTAACTAATTGTGATCCTGGACCACAAAACCAGTGCTTTTTTTAAATTAAGAGTTATGTATTATCTGAACAAAAAGCTTTTCATTGCTGGGACAGCACAATGTTTGGCTTAGATGCAATTATTTCAAAATCTTGAATCCCCAGGTGTTTAAAAAAATCTAAATATGTTGGCCAAATAAAGTTCCAATGCATATTACTAATCAAAAAATATTTTATATATATATTTTCGGTAGGAATTTTACTAAATAACTTCACGGAACGTGATCTTTCCATCATATCCTAATGATTTTTGTCATAATAGAAAAATCAATCATTGTGACCAATTCAGTATTTTTGGCTATTGCTACCTACTTTTTGATTGGTTTTGTGGTCCAGGGTATATAATTATACATTTATAGGTTCAATTATTTTTTCTTACCTTCCGTTGCTGTTTTTCCCATGCTGGGTCCAGTAGTAAATCCCGGTCCCATTCTTCCTCCTGCAGCATGTACTCGTCCGGTTCATATCCATTATCATACGGAACGGAAAGCTCGATCTGATTCATCATTTTCAAGCCTTATATTCTCTTATTTAATGGGTAACTTGTGATATTCTGCTTCTGAGTTTGAGTTTTTGGTGTAAGTGGACTCTTCGGTGCCTCAGGTGTCTCTCTCTCTCTTTCGTTCCGTGTTGGTTTCCAGTCTCGCGGCAGCAGAGCGCGAGCAGTGACAGCAACTAGAGGAGCGACTTTCAATTAGTACTGATGAGTCACATGACCTTTTCTTCTTCCACATCATTCATCACAATCGGTATTTTAACGTCGATGTAACACACCAGCAACCTTCTTCGTCCTCAACAAATGCAGTCACACCTTAAAAGCTTCATAAACTCTCAATATTTAATATCACAAAATCTTTTCTTCACTGCATAATTTATTTTAATCACTGGTTCTACCAAAAGTTGTTTAAAAGCTGGTTATAAATATATTGTGTCATAAATTAACTGGGCTAAATCCTCATAGGCTAAAACCATTCCAAAAGAGTTCGTTTTGCTGCTTGATATTGAAAATTGGTGTGTTTTATCGTGTTATTTTAATGTATTATAAACATACTGCACGTTGTTATTCTCCTTGTTACCTATAGACTAGAACCGGAAGCTTCACATAGGTTTACTTCCGCGTTGAAGAAAAGGGTGGATGGGCTACAATTGCTGAATATTTGTTCCTTTCCTTTCCTTGTTCTTTCTTGTTAAGACATGTAAATCTTTTTGTTATATAGTGTGATATTGTATTGAACTTGTTGAAAATAAAGCATTTTATATATATATATATATGTGTGTGTGTGTGTGTGTGTGTGTGTGTATGAATGTTTACAGTTACAAACGTTTTGATTCATTAGTGCACTATTACAGCAGTTTAGTCAGGCTATGGTTGTTTGTTGTGGGTATATTAATTTGAGGAGTTTTTTTTTTTAATTCATAGGTTTCATTGTTAATTCTTACCTTCTTGAATGGGCAGAGAGGAGAGCGTGGCAAGTTGAGCCAGTTTTTACAATGTGCTTAAAGCACGTGACAGTAATGAATCCAGTTTAATGTAGGCCTATATAAATTTCAGGATATGGTGCATCCTTGGGAATTATAACTTTGTATCCAAAATAAATTGCTTTGAAAATAAAAGTAGTCTTGGTTGAACTTGCCCCTAGTCAGGGGTAAATTGGAGAGGATAACCTGAGCCATTTGGGGTTAAACTGTGCAGTTGATTTTGCTGAAGTAAAACTGAACATTTTCACCTCATGCTATATCAAAAGAAAATGATTTCTTAAAATCTATGTGTATGACTTTTGTTGGACTGGCCATTCATCCAGAGAGTTTCTTAATTTATTAAATTATTTTAAATTATTACAAAATAGTTAAAGAGAAAAAAACACTGGTATCTCTTCAACAGAAGACAAAAAAGCAAAATATCAATTTTTTCATACAAATTTTAACTAAATCGTTAAGGTACAATTTAGTACAAAAGATGCTTTATTCAGTCAGACATCTATGTTACTGTACATTGCTTGAGTAAACATAAGATATTTTAAATTCTCCAAACTGTGCTACATGTCTTTTTTATCTACTCACACGTCATTATTTTTTCATAATCTGAGGCAAACAAAAGACAACTGAAACTCAAAGCATAGAATTTATTTCTGTAGAAAACTATCACACGTCCATACGCACAAGTACAAAAAAAAGAGAGAAAGAGAACAAATACAACTAAAAGTTGTTTGCACTGGTCTCAGGATTGAGACAAATACTCTTTGGTACTTCTGTATGAGTTTCAGGGATTGATAAAACATATTTTTGTAACAGATCTTCTGGTCATAAACTTTCTGCTTGGTCGTTCAGCTTGTTATGCTCCCTGTAACAATTACATTAATGTCTACGGAGTGTTCAGTGGTAAAAAAATGTTTAAATAGAGGTCTATTGAAGTTTAGGAAAAGGCAGAAAGTGCAAAAGAAACATTAAAAAATTAATCCTAAATAAATAACTAAAATAAATCATTTGATTGGATCTCTGCATGTTCATGGTGCTTACAGTCAAAGAATGTGTTGCCCGGAAACCTCTAAACATTTCAAGATTTGGGTAGAAGGGCACAACAATAGAAAAACTGCACAGACCGATGCATAGTCATTCACTCCTTTTACAGACACACATCCCACACTGACCAAAACTGACACTAAACCAGAAATAAAAGAAGAAAGGAAGGTATCATTCCATCTCGGACATTGCACAGGGCCGTCTGAATTCTTGACCTCGTTCATGTATCCATTTGTTCGATACTGGAGGGAAAGAAAAGCAATAGAGAATTAAACAAGTGAGAAGAAATTTTGTTGGCCAAAACATTTACATTTCCATACTTGCTTATTATAAAGAGAATAAGAGACTCACCCCATTTGTTGCCTACTAATACTGGACAGGCAGCATGTCTTGTGCTGTAGTCTCCTTCTCCGCTGGCAAAAAGGTTATACCAGAATACTGCCGTACCCTGAAACATAACAACCAAAGAAGAGAGTGAATATTAAAACTAATGAACTAATTTACTGATTATTTATTATAATTATTAATTGTTAGTGGTGTTTCACCTTTTTAGGCCAGACTGCTGCTCCAACATCTGGGAAGACTGTAGCGCCTCCTGCTGGCACGTCACTCATCTGCAAAACAAATAATTATAGTACTGTGTATATATGATGCTATATTACTTAATATTTTATTTCAGGCATTTTAACAAGCATAATTACTTGAAAATCAGCCCTGTGATAAATCACATGATGATATAGTGGGTGTCATGTGAAAGACAGGTTACTTACATAAAAGAGCCAAGTGGCAATTCTGTTTCCTGTGCCCAGTTCTTTAAAGGCATCTGGTTCATCTTTCTGTATTTATAATAAAACATAGTTTGAAAATGATGAGACCTATTCTCACACTACTGTTCAAAAGTTTGGTGTTAAATGGTTTTGAAAGAATAAGGATATTCTCACTATGTTTATTTAATCAGAAATACAGCAAAACTGTAACATTGTGAAAGATTATTATCATTTAAAATAGCTATTTTCTATTACTATTTAGTAGTATTTTTGCCTTTGATGGCAAAGCTGAATTCTCAATAGTCACATCTGATATGATCCTTTAGAAATCATTCTAATCGTTCTAATCTGATTTAGTGTTCAAAAATCTTACTGACCAGACTTTTGAACTGTAAACATTATAATAATGCTATGCTGAGTTAAAGTGCTGATGTGTCTTTTTTATCTGTGAAATAAGGACAGGAACTCACTCTTCCAAAGTCAAAATGAGGCTCGTACTGGCCACCAACTCCATAATTTGCAACCTTTAATGAAAAACATTGATTATGACAACCTTTTCAACAAAGCAATATTACAACAGGTGGATTCTTGTTATGTGAATGTGCCGTCAGTTTAAAAGCATCTTATCGGCTGATTGTGTGAAAGCTCCTCTCACCTGTAGCTCTTCTGCAGTGTCCATTTCCAGGCCTGTTACATCCTCGATACGCTGGTTGATTGTTTCAATCGTAGAATGCTCATATCCAGAAAGCCAAGCACTAGAATGAGGAAAAGAGAGTGGAAGTTGAACAAAATGTCAAACAACTAAATATAAAAGTTAATAATATGCCATTATACATATATATATATATATATATATATATATATATATATATATATATATAATAAAAAGACCACATGCCACAACATGCACAAAGAATTTCAGACATTTTCACATCATGTTTGTGAAACTAAATTATTTTATTGAATGATTTTAATAATTTTGTGAAATGTGGAACAAAATGATTTTATTTTGTTTAGCTATAAATGTGAAAATGCCTGATTGTGAAAACGGAAAGACAAGTGAAAAAAGTGACTAAAAACAAAAAAGACAGCAGTCAGTGTGAAAGTGAATTCACTCTTTTTAAACTGAAAAATTAGCAACACTTAACTCATTCAGGAGTATGAATTAGTGTGATTGTGTGTGTGTGTGTGAGAGAAAGAGAGTAAGAGATCGAGAGAGAGAGACCCCTCAGCTACTGCAAATCAACTAAAACATTAATCTTAACCACGTTTTCTGACAAAACCTTTGCTAACTGACACCTGCAATGCTGATTTAAGAATTAATTAATAACATTTCATACACATTACTGTAAATAAGTCATATTGTGAAATATTATTCCAATTTAAAATATAATTTTCTGTTTTTATATATTTTATAAAGTAACTTATTCCTGTGACGAAAGCTCTAGACTTTTAGGAATTTATTTGAAACAGAAATCTTTTAATTCTAAACGTATATTAAAATACATTATAAATGTATTCACTTTTGATTCATTTATGTGTCCTTGCTAAACAAACATACACATTTTTTTATTCAAAAGACTCTTACTAACGCAATTGTTTGAACGGTAGTGTGCATATCATTTAATTAAAATGTATTTATTCCCTCTACAGAGAATGTTAGTGGCCTTAAACTCACAGTCCCACACATTCAATGTTTTTGGTGTGAAAGGAACCCTGGAGTAGTCCAGCGACTCTACCCAGTCTGCCCATGCTGAGATGCGTGTTCTCAAACACTCATAATAACTAGGATAAGTTAAACCACTTTGGTGTGGGTGGAAAAGTGAGTGAGACAACAGAACTATGTATAGCTCTATTAAAAAAGATATTTAAATCCACAGACTCGAACGGCTTGTCATACGGAACCTCAAAGCACAGTGCTGTATGTGTGCATTCACAATGATTATTTTTTTAGTCAGGCAAAATATTAAGGGACTGTAGAAGAAGAAAGACTTCAACATCTGTTGCCTGTGAAACTGGGTCAACAAACCTCCGACTAATTTTACTGCCAAGTGAAGGTTTGATTTCTGGGCCTAATTCAGTATCAGAACACACTGTGAATCTACATTTCAAACAGGGCTCTCTAGAGATGTTCAGATGATGATGATTTTGGATAGGAAGTTTTGACCTTTGACCCCTTACCTCTTGGAGACTCTGTATTGGGCAGTGGTCAGTTTTCCTGTATTTGGATCATGTACAGTGGCTCGCTTTAGCTATTCACCATTACACAAAGCAAAGAAGAGAGAGAGAGAGAGAGAGAAGGTTGGAGGAGGAGCAAGGACATACACAAACATGAATAAAGAAAGTGTAAATAAAAAGAATAAATACAGGAGAGAAAGAACAAGAGAAAGAGAGAGGTCACTTTAGTGTCATTTTCTGAACTGAAGCCATGTAAAGAACAGGGACAGAACTGTACACCAGCAGCGATGCAAAGGTTTGTATAATTTTGATGCCTCAAGTCAAAGTCATTAGCACAAATTAAGAATTACTAATCCTAAACTTTCAAATTGTCATTTAAAATCACTCTGTCCCAGTTCAAGCCCTCTGCACAGACAACGTAATGACTACTGCAAGAAAAAGTAACAAAGTAGAGAATTTCTTACTCTTTCTTTCTTTTATCCAGCACCATATAACAAACAGACAGCAAAGCAGGGTGGACAACTCCTCAGCACGATAGCAATAACTAGTGCTAAAGTTAAAGTCTCAGGTAGTTTCTTTCAACATAATAAGAAATGTTGGATTCTAGATTTCAATATGTTAATAAACAATCCTTTTTTTAAAAGAAAATATTCAAATATTTTAATTATTTGTCATTTAAACATATTTTTAGTTATCTAATGCAAATGTAAGAATTTAATTGAAGAATTGTGATTTAGGATTGACTATGTTATGTATTGTTTCTGCTAAGGAGTTCTCAGATTCTACAGATCAGATACGGCACGACGATTCGGTTTCTTGCCAGCGTTCCTGACTCGCACGCTGATTGCCTTACCTCTTACTGATCCTGTAGGGGGCGGTCTCTAGCACGCCCGTGATGGGATTGGATATAGTAGCCCTACGGAGCTGAGGAGCCACATAAGAATTACACAAAGGCTCCTCTACACCACCTCCAACCCTCACTCATATTTACAAAAAACCTAAACCCTAAAAGGCTAGAATGAATTTTACACTGTTGTGGTTCACATATATGATGCTGTCTTGAAAAATTAGAATCAAACATGTGTAATTACATGTATGATATATATTTTGAATTTATTCAAAATGTCATTATTATACAGAAAGCACAACTCACTCTGGGTTTTGCCATCTCCTTCACTGTCTTGATCTCACTGTCCGAGATAATGTCATGATAACGGACAATATGTGGGCGGTCCCATTCATCTTCCTGCTTCACCGGAGCCAAAAGCAACCGCGGGTTACGGTTGTTGTCATGGTAACGGCAAAACAGTCGGCTCTGTCTTCGGGGTGTCTGCAAATAAAGCAAGAATTTGAGGGAAAATGGAAAACAAACAAAAAATAAATCAAAAATGTTTAAAACGATCTGCTCACCAGTTTGATTCCCTCTCCTCTGCACAGCATTTCATATTTCTTCCTCTCTGGCAGAGGGTCTTTGGAGCGTTTTCTCTGAGCGTCACGTTTGTCCAGCACTTTCTTTTCTCTTTTTTTACCTTCCTCTTCCTTTTTCTCGGCCTCTGCCTTTCTCTGCTTCTCCAGCTGGAACTCAAAGTACTTTAGGTTCCCATTGGCCCTCTGGTGATCCGGGTCTGAGATTCACACACACGTTAAAAAAAACATTTTAGTGGCATTAGTCATCATTTCCATGTTGTGTAAGTTCACTGTTTCTACTGTTGTTCTATCTAACCCACATGTGTCATTGCAGTCATTCATTCATTATAATTGAAGTTCCTTTATAGCAAGTCTTTATTCAACACCCAAAGAAAGGTTATATATTAATAGGCTATCTACTCAAAATAAACTAAGAATATATGCAAAAATTCTGCCCGTTTCCCTACAAGCAGATAATTCTTAAACTAAACAAAAAAATAATCTTAAAAAAAAAAACTAATTTTAAATTAGTTTAAAATGCTACATGCTAGCATTATGGTAACGTATAATATTAATTTTAAGATTTTCTGAGGATTACATGTGCTGTTATAGTTAACTATAAAACTATTAGAAATCATGCTAATTAAATAAATATGACATAAAAACAAATAATAAAACATAAATATTAGAGGAAAAGCTTAAACTAAAAAAAGGAAAATAGGAAACAAAAAAGCACAAAAAATACTGAAACAAAAAATAGACAAAGGCACATAACAAAATTATTAAAACTAAAATCTAAAATAAAAACAATAATATATACATATATTATATATATATATATATATATATATATATATATATATATATATATATACATAAACGCTTAAATGAAATGTTGATTGAATCACTTGATTGGATGGTTACATATCTCTCGTGTTGAGTTGTTGGTCTGAAAATAACTTAATTCCATGAGATGTTATGGTACTGTATAGGGTTGTCATGGTACCAAATCTCAAAAGTCAATACCAGTATTATTTGCTCATGCTAAAATACACAGTTCATTTAAAATAATAAACATAATAAAATTTTTTTTTTTTTTTTTTTTTTTTTTTTAAGTAAATAAGCTTTAAAATAAAACGGAAAATAACAATAAAATCAGGCAATTTGACCAAGAAGTGCATTTGAACTTTCATAAACATAGCTGCTTACTGTTTCATCATGGCTTGTATTTGCTTTTTATGATAGTGCCATTATAAAGCATAATTTACAAAAGTTGACATTTGTTGCCACAGAAAGAATTTTACTTTTATTTTATATATATCCCAAGTTGGGATATATATATATATATATATATATATATATATATATATATATATATACACACTTATTTATTAATTAATTAATAATTATCCAAATATGGACTTTCTAAAGATACTTTTGGCATTCCTAGAGGCATATGCATTGTGATTTTGTGTTTTATTTATTATTTTCAACAAACTGATTGTGTATATCCATTTTTGTTTCATATAGACTTGACTGAAAATCAGGCACCTCGGGTGCTCTTTACTTCAGCACTCAGCACTTGATTCTGATGCTTTTCATGACTACCAACCTTGACCTGCCACACCTCAGGCTGTTCTTCCAGTTCACATGCATTTTTACAAACCAGTTCAAGCCTTCCCAAAATAACTGTGGAACAATTCATTTTCAGTCTGCCGTTTTCCTCTCTTTGACATTTATTTAATAATTTGTTAATGTCATATTCATGTGATATTTATGTCTATACGGGGCAGTTCAGCCTGCTAAGTGTGAACTCTTGATTGGTTGGTGTGCATATTGATGGGCTTAAGCTGTTTGATACATTGGTGATATTTTTCTTTCTTTTGGGGTGGTGCTTTGCTTTTAGGTGCAGTCTCAGATTGCTGGGATTGGGTACACCCTTATAGGAACCTGTAGGTTTTTACTGAGGAAGACTTTTTTTTATATATATATATATAGTTTACAGTTCTACAAAATTATTAATAGGTTTTCTGTGAAGTGGTGTAACATAGGCCCAGAGAGACTGTTGTGACTTTAATGCTTGTATTCCAAATACAGGACTTGTATTTGAATTGTCTTAGAATTGGAACACACTCGCAGCATTTTATCCAATACCTGAGCAAATCTGAACTTGGGAAACTATTACAATAGAACAACAATAAATCTTTTCGACCACCAAATATGGACCCAAATATGTTTATAGTTGATATAGGGCACTGCGATATAGCCAAAACTGATCATTCAATCGCTTTCATACTTATTCAGTGTACTGTATGTGTTTTTCCCCAGTCCAAGGAAGCATGTGATAGTAATAAACAGCAGCATTTACAAACCTAAACACTACCATCCAAAAGTTTGGAATCTGCTAGATTTAAAATAAGTAAATAAAGACTTCAAATTAATGCAGTTCTTTTGAACTTTCTGTGTCAAAGACTATGAAAGTATGCTTTCCACAGAAATTTTAAGCGTTACACCTGTTGTCAACATGGATAATAATAAGAAATGTTTCTTGAGCACCAAGTCAGTATATTAGAATGATTTCTGAAGGATCATGAGACACTGAAGACTGGAGTAAAGGCTGCTGAAAATTCAGCGTCACCATCACAGGAATGAGTTACAATGTAACATAAAAAACATTTGTTTGAACATTTTTAATAATATGTGGTAATATTACTGTTTTGCTGTATTTTCATATTTTCAAATGATCAAATAAATTTGATTTATTAAATACAGCCTTGGTGAGCAATGTCTTTAAAAACAACCTTTTAAACTTTTGAATGGTAGTTTATAGACTCATTACAAAAAAAATCTTCACTATGTCATTTAGAGGCCTACATTTATGTAATAATTGCCTACCTTCCGGCATCACAAAGTTAGCTTAATTATACTTAAACATTTTTAAGTTCATGCATTCTACATGTTTATCTGTAGCGAGTCTCAAGTCTGTTCGTACTTACCGCAGTTTTGTTTTTGGAGTTTGTCACTCTAACCAAGTGATTGATGCACCGCAAAAAAATCTCCAAATACCCTGTTGGCCCACAAGCAGCATCTAGTGCTGTAATTTCTGTCAATTGCAATCAGCGTATCAGTTTGGCCATTTAAACCCAAGATTTGGATCCCTCCGTCATTTCCATCAACATTTCCTAGAATCATTCCTGATTTATCTTCACCTGTGTTTCATGCTGTGTCTCACGCAAACATGCTTTTTCCTGAGTGGTTGGCCGTTGGAGCTTGGTGAGATCTCACAAGCTGCTCTCCTCCTCTCTCCATTCAAGGACTCTGCATCCACGGATGACATGTGGTAGCCCCGCCCCCTTTAAACACTGCACAGAGTTTACAACCCTCCTGAACCACAACAACATTTCCTACAGGACCCGGCACCAGAACCCTGCACAAGAACCCTCAACTACTACAGAACCTGCACAAGAACCCTACCACAGCGGCTCTGGACTGCTCGGAGGAAGAGGCGGAGGAAGGGAATGAGGGCTCCCTCCCCTTGTTCACATAACGTTCCCTCTCAGTGCTAGGCAATGGTACCTTCTGGAAATTTTCTGCATACTCTTCTGTCCCGAATCACTCTTTTCCCCAAATCCTTTTATCCTTAACATCACCCTCTTTAAAAAAAAAAAAAAAAGAAAAATCCAACACTTTTGTTTTCCATTTAAATAATTTGTTTTTGGTGTAATTAATTTGATTCACATTTCCTTGTGTGTTTGTATATTTCAGCTTTTATTTCTGTGAAGTGCAATTGTCTTGTACAAAGAAAAGCCTGTATCAAATGCAGCTTTAGTTTTAAGTTTATAAAAAAGAAAAAAAAAAAGAAAAAGGCAAACCTTTATTGCCCTGCCTGCTTTTGTTTCCTCTCCAACCGCTGAAGCCCAACACATCTGCCTCTCATCTGCTTTCCTTTCACGTCTTTGTTTTTTTCTTTTTTTTCTTTTACAAAATAAAACCTTTTGTATTGTTACTTTTTAAGTGAAACGGGTAAATGATATGGGCTCACAGCACAGTACAGTAAGCTTTTTTGTAAATCTCACAGCACAGATGACAGTAATCATTATGTTCTCTCAGTACTACTGTTTTTTTTCTGGGGTGGGTTTTTTATTTTCACCCCTCCTTTTTTTTTTTTAGGAAATCGCTTTAACTTAAACTACGCAGAAATTGTGTGCGCAGTTGTGTGTGAGAGAATGAGTGAGTCTATGGTTTGTGTTGTGTGTGTGGAAGAGGATGCGTGTTTGATCCACCAAACTATTTCCATAGTGCATATATTATGTGATTCTGTTACCTGATGCGCTAACCCTGATTCTCTCTTTTATCATCAACACTAGGACTCTTCTCTACAGTGTTCTGCAGCTCTTGATTTTTAAGTTTAAGTTGGTCTAGGAGCATTTTAAAGGATCTCCTGCACTTGCTGGGGAAAAAAGTAATTGTTAAGAAGCACTCAGAACTGGGACAGCCCCTATTAAATGCTTCTATGTGTGTGTTTGGTTGTCAGTGCTTATGGTCTGAATGGAGGTGTGAGATTGCATGTTTATTGTGCTTAAAATTATGTAGGTTTTAATGGGGATATTTAGGCTTTTGACACAAATATATAAGGCTTTTACTATAGCGCTCGATCACCCATCCGCACTGCTGAGAGAGTGAATGCTTTCTGAGATCAACACTCAGTTCAGATTTTTCTTTTACTTAAACCATTCGCTTCATCTCATGTGGATTTATGTTATCTGTTTCTTTTTTGTTGGATGTGGTGATTTCTCTCTCTCTCTCTTTTCAAAGAACAAATACAGTGTGATGCAGTAAGCTTGCCTGGTTTAGGCCAGAGCCTGCATGTGTTCCTCTGACCAATAGGGAGCGCAACAGAGTACTGTTTGCTGCTAAAGTGTGCGATTGAATCATTCGTTCATTCATTTGAATGCTCTTCTTTAACATTGTCCCACACTAACCCCCCCAACCATGCTGTATGCAGCTTAGTTGTGATTTAATTTAATTGTATTTTTTCAGAGAGATTGTCATTTGTTCATTTGTCCTAATTGTCTGAAACGTGACATGGTAAAATCACCCCCTTCGTCTTTGCCTTCCCAAACTAAATTTTACGTACGGAATAGATTATATGAACAAGAATCCCCTTGCATCTAATGAATATAAGTTAGCTTTTTAGTCTTATCCCGTGTATTTGCATACTGAAAAAAGGGTAGGTAAAAGGATCACTACTTTGAATCTTTTCGTGAACCTCACAGGGTGATTTCTGAAACTTATATTGTAACAAAATGACAATCTAACAGTGTATAGCTAATGTAAACGGAAAAATCTCCCTGTATCCTCTATGCTTTCAGCTTGTGTTTAAACACAGGCATAAAGACAGTGGTGTTTGCTCTGTGTTTTCCCCAGTGGAAGCTGGAATGTTGTGTAATAGGAGATTTACGAAATTAATCTAAAATTAACAGGATGTTTTAGGATGGTCTTAGAGGCCAGGATATGTTTGTGTGTCTGTAAGCTTTTTTGGATCCGCAAAGCTACGTGGAATCACTTTAGGAATGTAAACACGAGGAACGACGACTCTTAATAGGAATGCTGTTGGCTCGCTTAACCTGCAGCTTGGTCTTATACGGTCTTAATCACTTTCACACAAATGATGTGACTCGTTTTGTTGTAAATGCAGTTTTGAGATTCGTGGACTGCTATTATAAAGATTCTCCTCATTTGTTTGTAATACTTTGAGATGCTTTTTAGTTTGTTTGTTTTGGTTGCGAGATGGTCATAAGCACAGGTCTATTAAGTGAGGAGAGATTATGGGTTAGAGTGAAACATACAAGCCCAGTTAGAGATGTTACAGATGTTTCTGAATGTGTTTTTACTAAGTCTTGTCACTGAAGTTGACAAGGGCATTTTGCAAGGAATTCAAATGACACAACCCGTCGCATTTGTTCATTGCGCGTTGATCTTTTGCTAAATATGCGTCTCAAACCCTTTGATGCTCCTTATTTTAGGTTTATGCTCTGAAATCCTATTTCTGTGGTGTCTAGCTCGGTAGTGTTAGCTTGGTAGCTCATTTCAGATGAATTATCCGGACCTGCCTTCTAATGTATAAACCAAGTGATTAATGCAGCCTTAATGCCTCCTGCAAAACCCTACCCCCAAACCCTTGGGCTTTACTCATCTATTACAGAGCTCTGTATGCAAACACACCACAATTTTGTGCTAAAGGGAACTAAATTTTAAAGCACGGTGTGCAATTCAGCCTGAGATGTTCCCATAGACACATGGTATTTTACTCTGGTGAAATCCCACCTCCTACCCCAACAGGATTATTTTTGCTGATTTCAGTCATCTGCTGTCCTCATAAGCTAAGCTATTTTTGTTAAACAATTGATATGTATATTTGTATTCATTTATAAATATGTACACAAACTGAAGTGAATAATCAAGGATAATCTCTCCTCCCTGTAACCCACAGTGACCCACTGGTCATCCTCTAACTGTTCCACTGTCCATTTTTGTTTTAATCTTTTCAGACTGGAAATAAACCTATTTTATTTGAAAAAAAAAACATGTGTAATTGTTTTTATGTTCCCTTTACAAGAAGGGCTGTTTTTTTTTTTTTTTTTATGATTATACATAATAAAATATTGGGATATTGATATCCTCAATGAAAGGAGGATATGTTAAATATAAATTCTGCCAAAATTGAGTATATATTTTGACTATTTGAAAAGCAGTGCATGGAAATTATACACTGCATCATCAAAGATTTAAGATATTTAAAAGATTCTGTTCTTAAATGTTATGTTTAAAAAAAAAAATGTTGCATGGTTTAAAAATATTAAGCAGGACAACTGTTTTAAACATCAATGAGAAATGTTTGAGCACAAAATCAGCACGTTAGACTGATTTCTGAAGCATCAAGTGACATCAAAGACTGGAGAGATGTCTGCCGAAAATTCAGCTTGGCCTTCTTTTTAAAATATTTTCACACATACTGTTATTCTTAGGTGTAATAATTTCACAATATTATTGTTTTTACTGCATTTTAAATCGAATAAATGCAAGCTTTGATGAGCATCAGCTCCTTCGGGGACCTCTTTTAAAAACATTAAAAACCCTTTCTTCTGTCTTGAAAATCTTTACACTGACCACCAACAGGATAATCTTTGCGCTTAGCAGTTGTAGGTTTAGAGATTTAAAGTAAATTTGGTGTGTTGTTTCTGAATGGAGTGCCACTGAAACAATCAAGAAAGACGGCATTAGATGAAATTCAGTTTCAAATGAGGGGAAAAAATTTCAAATTTATTTAAAATATACTGTTCATTTTTATTTCAGAGCAACGGAGACTATAAATAGGAGTCATATAATGCTGTCAGCATTTCAGTCACAGTCATATTTCCCATTTTATAATTAGGAGCCAGCTACAGAATTTGTTATAGCCTGACCACAGTGTCCTTGAAATTATTAAAACACTTTAATTTTAGAGATGAATGGCTGGTCTCCATTTAACAGATTTTTCATTTACCTTTCATATGTTGATGAATTTGTAATAAAAGTATTGATGTCTCATTTTTACATCAGTCTTGAAATGGGAAAGCAAATGTACGTCTTTTGAACCTAATCTTTAGGAATTTACAGTGGTAAATTATAATGGGGGTTGGAAGTGGAAAGATTTCTTGAACTCTTAAAGATTGCTTTGTTTTTAATTATGAGGGGCTTTTTTTTCTTTCTTTTTTTTCAGAAAAGCCAGAAACAGTTTACCTTCTCGGGCAAATTTTTTATTTATAGTTACTTATCACATTTAAGATCCGAAAAGTTCTACTTTTGAACTATTTTGTCTTAAAGCAGCCAGGTGGGGGCAGTGTGGGTTGAATAAACGGATGTGAAGACCACCATCAAAACCAGTTTAGAACAAAGGGACTGAAGCCACTGTTAAAACCAGTCAAGAACAGACTACTTAAAATTGAATACAGCAAAATGGAAATGAATTTTAATATCTGATCCTCTCTAATCTAATCTACAGTAAACATAAATCTAGCTCTGGTAAAATTACATTTTGTATGCGTACCAGTGAATGCTGCTAAAGTAAGTATTGTATGGTAAACATTCACCTAGTATCTACAAGACAGAAATGTATTTAAAAGAGACTTTCATTTACAAAATATCTCAATGGAACATGATCTTTACTTAATATTCGAATTATTTTTGCCATTTAAAAAAAAAAATCAATAATTCCTCCCATACAGTGTATTTTTGGCTAGTGGTACAAATACACTCCAGTGACATAAGACTGGTTTTGTGGTCCAGGGTCACATATGACTTATAGACTTTAAAATATACTGATATCAATCTCATAGGGAATGTTTGAGTGGTTACAGAAGAAAACCTGGGCATCTTTCTTTAAATGATGTAAGGTCACGCACTACTAGACCTTCAAGTCATCCTGAACACAACAACCTTGCGTAGAAAAGACACATGGCAATTGAAAACAACTGCTTTAAATGTTTGATATCCTTAGACTCAATGGAATAATAGTCTATGAGTCTTACACAATCTGATTGGCCAAAATCTGCAGGTGTAGTGTAGTTCTCTGATGAGAACTTTTCAATGCGTTTATACAGCATTTTTGCTCCCAATATAATTATAGACAGCAGTAGATAGCAGAAAAGAAGCTGAACTGATGACTCTTCACCACATCCTGCCGGTTTGACACAACTGTCTTAGAGGACATCAGAACACATTTCAGGCCTGTTGACCCGATGCAGTCTGTTTTTCTTGTTATACTGTGTGTGAATGTGTATGTTTGCAAGGGAGACCGATAATATTGACTCTGCTATTACACCTCTGTTCTCTTTTGTGTCTCTTCTTTCATATTCTCTCATACTTCTCTCAACAGTTTTCGCTCTAATTTTGCTGTATGCATTGTGTGTATTTCTCTTACTTCCTCTGTCATTCTCAGTCACCGGAGAGTACTGCTGCGCCAAACAATGTAGCTAAATTAGCTCTTTTTTTCTTTAAAGCGTATTAAATGCTCTTGGGTGTGTTTTTAACTTGCTTTGTAAAGGTTTGAGGTTTTTTTATTTGTATGAATGTGCTTTGACCGGGTGCTGAGTTTGTATTGTGAACCTTAGCATGCTCTGTTGTGCTCTTCTGAAAATGGCTTGTGCGTTTCTGTAGTCAATTCTCTCTATTCTTCTCCTCCAGGATCCAGACATCCTTTTCTTCAGAGGTTTCAGCTAGATGCAGTGCAAGTCCTCCCCTTTTCTCCTGACTTCTCTCGCTTTTTCTGTTTATCCCTTTAAGACTTATGCCTACTTGAAGACGATAGCTTTAGACGTTCTCTGGAATGAGCATCCTGTTGTTCGGCACACGCACAAGTAGTTTTGCGTCTCTGTGATGGTTGTTTTAGGGATTTTGCTGAATAAATACATATAGTCTCACCGAATATATCAGAATCATAAATTTGACCTAAACTTGATGGCTTTGGGGAAGATATGCATACTACCGATCAAATATTTGGGGTCTGCAAAATTTTTAAATGTTCTTGCAAAGTCTATTATGGTAAATTCATTTGTAAAGACAGTACTATTATAAAATAATATTATAATTAATAATAATTCAAAGTGTAATAATTTATCAATTTAGTTTTTTTTAGCTTACATTTTATGGAAATCATTCAATTGTTTCAAGGTTTTTTTTTTATAAGTAAAAAGTTAAAAGAACAGTATGAAGTGGATCCTTGGCAAATAAAAATATTTATTTCTTTTAAAATAATCTTACTAACCCCAAATTTCGAAACTGTCGTGTATGTATCATTTTCCACCAGAGGTGACTGTCTTCATTATTTGATGGTACACCTATTATGATGTATACCATAAAAACAAAATATCCTCTTTATAATCAGCGTGGAATAGCCCTCTCATTGCATCGCCAATGCACTACGTGTCCATAAATCTGGCAACAATAATGCATAGACAATGAAACAAGGTCGACAGGCAGATTACTGCTGAGTTTGATAGCAGGCGCTTGTTGTGATGCTGCTTTGTGTTGTTGTAATGAGAGCACACGGCACCACAGTTCCTAATCATCAGAGAAGAGACGTGGGGCTTCTGAAGGGACCAGTCCACAGTCAAGCTCTTCAGAGAGCTTTTCATTGGTGCTGATGGTACTGATTACCTCAGAGGGATTCAGTTACTTTACAACGAACCAGGTTGGCCGCAGACGGATCCAGCTGTGTGATTTTATAACTCAGCTAGAGCAGTGGATGGCCGTCATGTTGATTCAGGTTTTTTGTCCCTTTCTAAACTCAAAGTGCAGGTGGAGACTCACACTGTTCCAGTTTCTCATTTAAGTCATATTCTGATTTAAAAGCATCTGATTTTTGAGACATGGCACAAAGTGTACTTGACCTGCCATTAGATAATAAAGAAAAAGAAACAGTGTGTGTAGTTCTACATTATACAGACTTGATGTCTTATATATATATATATATATATATATTAAAGTTTATTAAAGTGAATGTTGACATTTTATTCTAAAAATACTTGATCCATATGAATTGTGAAAACCCACTCCTGTGGGTGAGAAACTAATTGCTAACTAAACTAAAGTACTAACTAAATACATCTAAACATGTTAAACCAAATTTAAAATATCTATACTTCATTTTCTTTGTTTTTCCCATGTCTCGAGAATCATTGAAGTTGTCTTTGATTTATCAGAGGTGCTAGACTTTCCTCCTCCTGTATGGTGCTGAATATTTAAAACAACCTAATAAAGATTTAAAAAACAGCATTCTGTCACAAAATCATTGTTTGTCTTCCCGGCTGTATTGAATTACACAAACAAAAGTCATTCTAGGAGTCATATAGATCCTTAAGGTAACAACTGCACATATTCTGTTTTTTACAGTACACACACACACACACACACACACAGACACTCAGGGTGAATGTGTTTCTCAGTAAAGGTCACTATTCAGTTTTACTGACACCCTGAGGTGTGAAGTTCCCTCATCGTGGCATTTCAAGTCAAATAATAGACACCATATATCAGCTCTCAGTTGCAGATTAAAGTGGCATCTCATGCTGGTTGGCTGTAGGAAAGCGTCTCTCTCACAAGAGCAAAGACAGAAAATGAGCGAGTGTTATTAAATGAACTTTCATAGATTTTGATGTGACTCATAATACCTCTTGGTTCATACATATTGCTGGATTTTGTAAGAGACTGCCTACCCCTCTCTCTCCTCTCCGTCTGTCTTTATTTTATTTTTTTTTCCCGTTGTTGAGCAGGTGCCACTTTGGCCAGCGACAATAGTGCTTTAAGTTTGTCTTTCAGTTGCACAGTGGGATGTCTCCTGCTTCAGTTTGCCATTTGGAAGAAGGGATGTGGCAGAGGGAAGGAAAGAAATAGAGGGAGAGATTATTTGGCAAATCACCCTTGTTGATTTGGCATTATACACGAGAGCGTAAGGGCTTGTTGGTAAATATGTAAATGGTGCACTGTGAAGACATCCTGCCTGGCACGATTCTTGAGCCAACCGAGACACAAAGACGTAATTCAGAAAATAACTGCAAGGAAGTAAAAATAAGAAGAGAGAGGGCAACGTTTACAGCTGAATGACAGTGTATGGACAAAATGGATTGCATATAGGCTGGCTAAAGGATTAAAAAAATTGATTTAAAATGCATGTGACGTGAACTGCACTTTAATAAGCTAGATTAATAATAATTAGTCTTTTAACTGATGCTTTTTTTTGATTCAGTGTTTGGAGTTTGATTCAGTGTTTGGAGTTCAAGATATAATTTGTAACATAAATAAAACAGAATTTGAATCCCTGTAAGGGAGAACTTTAAATGTAATATATTTAAGAAGCACCCATCACACACTTCACGTGACTGAGAGATGCACATGAAAATGGGTAAGCTTATCAGTAATAATTTCTGTAATGATTTCCATGGCCTGAGTACATTTTCTATATAGCAGCTAAAATAATATCGTAAATGCAAATTTGTATGGCTCTTAAAAATGTCATACGTGTATAAAATCGCGTGAACAATTTAGTAATGTCATGGATTATTAAATTATATATTTGAAAGCCAGTAACGCTGTCCCCAGTGTGTAAATTTTGGACCTGAACACTTTTTTAATAAGTAGCTTACATCCTGTTAGTTTTATAAGTTTCATGCAGAGTTGAATGCAGTTGATAAAGTTTCCACAGCCGGTCACATGACAGGAATGAAGCAGTTAATCTCTGCGACTTTCTTTTTACTTGTCATCTGTTTCCAGAGCACGCAGGTGAAGGACGCGCATTCATTAAAGTCACCTGACAAGCTTTTGCCTGGCCCTATAGATTTAACGGCATTGTTAATATGGATTCCTTATTAAATATACTGGAGATGTCTTTTGAAGCTGTTTATAAAAACCCTGTTGTTTTGGTTTAATCGACAGGCCAATATTATAAAATTTGAATTCAATAGGACAGGGCAGCAATCATTTCGGGTTGTGACTTTAATGGATCCAGATTAATAGAGCAAAGACTGAACAGAACACAACTTCACCTTCAATTCAGCAAATATAAATGTGAATTTTTAGAATATGTTCTCATAGTCAAAGGTGATTGATTTGCCTGCTGGGAATAATAAGACAGCAGCGCTTTTGCTTTCCGCTTTGGAATGTTTGGCGAGGCCGTATTATTGGGAGGAGAGGGGGGTCACCTCATATCTTTTAGAATGCTTTTAATTTTTCTGGTATATTCATGAAGCAGATTAATTACTAATTAAGAAAAATAACTAATATTTTAGAAAGATGTATTTCCAATTGAAAACCTTTTACCAGCTCGTAAGCGTGATTGAAAAGTGAAAGGTTGTTAATTGAATACTTGGGTTTAAATAACTGACCTTTTTAATTAGCTTACTCTTTTAGACACATGATGTGGATTTTTTTTCAAATTTCAAAACTTTTTCAACTTTTCCAGAAACACCAATTTGAAAAAAAAAAAAGAACCAGACTAAAAGTCAGTCTGTTTTATTTGTATTGTCTGCACTCCCCATAATTTTAATTATAGCCTACGCTTTAAACTGCATAATAGCAGAAGAAATCTCCGTCGCTCGTGACGCGTTGTAAACGGACAGCACAGCCCGACAGAAACATTTTAATAAGTGGCAAAGACTTGTTTCTTGTCAGGCCTCATTCTAGTGTTCCCGTGCGTGGCCGGTTCGAGTGGCCCGCTATTGTCCCACAGCAGCCCGGAGGGAGGAAGCGCTACTTTGGGTGGTCTGGCAAACCCCCGCGGTTCACAATAGCTCGGTGCCCAATTATGAAGAGGACGTTTTTCTACTTGAAGGTTGTTGATTTACGGCTCGCGGTTCAACCGCCTCCAATTACCATTCTGAGTGAAGCAGACATGCACATTCAAAGCACATTCCGTATTAAAGTATGAAGAATGAGAGCCCAGTTTGTTGTTAAGGTAAGAAATAATGTTTTAGATAGATAAATGTGTTAATATTTTAATATTTGTCTGTTAAATCATTTAATTTGACCGTATACATAGGCTTATGTGAATTATAAAGAGTTTCTTTGGTGTAGCCTACATTCAGCAGATATGTATAAGGCCTGGCCATGGCGCTGATGATGGTAAACGGATAGACTGAGAGGTTCGTATCAAAATTATAATTAATCGTTTTGATATCCGTCTTTCTCAGAAACACCATCAGTGTAGCCGCTTCTCTACATTAACGAATCATGCACTGAAATCGTCTGTTTCACTGAATCTTTTACAATTAGCCTACACTAGCCTACTGTAATTATTATGTCTACTTAAATTTTTTTTTTCTCCTTTTGTTGACGCCTTAATAAATTAATTTTATTTTTTTATTTTTTTATTCTTTGTTAAGGTTAATGTGTTTAACATTAACGTAGCCTATTAATTTAGTTAATAGTTTTTTAAAATTATTATTATTATTATTATTCCAGTTTACTTAATGTGGCCTAATTGTTTAAAAATGTTCTGAATATTTTGTCTCGGAAGGTCAAGCAGATTTAAATGTATGCTAATATGGCGATGTTATTTAACCCGAATGACAAACTAATTTGACCAAATGATGTACATTTTATACAGCTCATTAAGCAACAAGATTTTAAAGACAGCCTAACCTAACATTTCTTACAAAGATTGTTTTAAATGGCCTATGCAAATCTAAAGAAGTCAACTAAGAATTGAGTTTTCGACTCACTGAAGAAATTGAATTCTTAAGTCAGGTAGCCTATTTACTCTAATGTGTTTTACCCGGTGGTTTAGATCACCCTGATGAATTTTACCATGAAGTTTAGGGTCGTCTAGCTGTCGGGTGTTTGTGTTACTGAAGAAGCAGGTCGAAGCAGGTTCAGATCTAATCTCCCTACTTAAGCCGTCTTTATTGTAAATCTCTGAAACAACATAAACATGACGGAAATGTTTGGGATTAAATCCTCCTAGGAATCCCCAGATAACAACAATGATAAAGTATTCCCATTTTAGACCCTTAATGTGTTCAAATCAACTTATCACCAAATCAAAGCCCAACATAAAGATTTTTTCTCCCTTGTGAGCATTCAGAAATTTTTAGAAATAACAGTAGTAAATATTTGTTATGGATCCAAAACAGAAGGAATTTTTTTTATGTAATGGATAAAAAACATCCATCAGCCATGCTCTGTTAAAATGTCTTCAGCAGCCTTTATTAAAGGCCCACAACATTTATAGCTTTGCTTCAACGCTGAGTGGCCTTCACCTCAGAAACATTCCTTTCATCGCCGTGTATGCGGTCTCTGATATGTACTTCCCTGGTATGTATCTGCGTAGGTCACTGTTCAAAATGACAGCAAATCTAAAATGAAACCGTATTCTGGTGCGGACAGTCAAGGTCAGCAGCCTCAGCGAAGAGCATGAATACTTAAGTCAGAAAGGTTAGGAGAAACAGAAAGTCTGACATTCTTTTCCAGAGGTTTACTTGTTTCTAAGAGTCCAGATGGACTTAAAACATGGTTCTGCTACAGGCCACTGGCATTCCTATGCAAAGGGGTCGACCCTGTGTACACGAAGGAATAGTAAGATCTCTCCACTCTATTTATACTCTGTCCTTTCACTAGAACGGAAGGGGACGCATCTTCAAGAGACTCGTTGAGAGACTGTTGTATTTTTTACCTCGATAGGTGTGAATCATATAGGCTAGCCTATTCAAAATATTTCTTCCTTCTGCAACTACAAGCATCGTTGACATTCTTTCAAGTGTCTGTTTATGTAGGCTACACACACGATTATGTGTGTTGAGATTTCAGAACAGTCAAACGCCCTTGGCTGATCTCGAGGTGTGTGTGTATATATATTTCCTTTTTTTGTCACAGAAAGCTTTATTTTGAAGAAGCATCACCCACACACACACACACACATATTGAAGCGTCCTCATCTGTTCCGCGGTATTTGCCTTCACCTCCGTGTAGCATAGGGCAGGTGGGGGAGTGGAGTGAGAGCGGGAGCAAAGTGAAAGAGTCTGTGAGCCTTAACAAGCTCCAAATAGAAAAAGAACATCATTTTCATTAGGCTGCCAGACAAAGGCAGAGGCCCTGTGTTTTTGGGGAGGTCTGCTGTGTTTGTGCGTGTGTTTCCTTGGGATATGCTTCTTACGCGAGAGCGTGCGTATGATTGTGAGCGGCTCTGTGTGTGAGTGTTTTTCAGGGACTGTCCTCTTTCCTGGCTGCTTTGTCTCTTTTGGTATTGTGCGTTCCTCAGAGAAAGGACTTCCTGGTCAATAGGGAGTAGAGTACCGTGAACTCGACAGCCCCCAAAACACTACACACACACAGACAGACTCAGACCCTTCTCAGCAGGCCGGAAAGCTGAGAGAGACGCAGGATGGTGCATTTGTGGGGAGGACTTGTTGCTAGGTGACTGACAGACAAGTGCTCAAGTCAGGGCCCGGTTTTTAAAGCTAAAACCTGTCTTTCTAAAATGTTTAACTGATTAAATAGATTCAAAGGAAAACAGAACCAGAATATTATAAGGGTCATCGCTACTGTATTCTGTTTCATTTGTTACTGAAGTGATTCTGAATGAAAGCTCGATCTCTATTCACGTATATTTGAGTAGAATTTATAGAACTGACATTTGTCTCAGGCAAACCTCTATTGATACCTCTATTGTCGTGCTAGCTCCATATCTCCAGATTATTTATACATTTTTTTTTAATTCTATTTTATCTGGGGGGTTTTTTCATAAATCAATCATTTTTCCATTTACTATGTTAACTGTAGTTAAAAATAACAAAGGTTAAACAGTGGTACTGAACTTATCAGCAAGCTCATGAAGCCACAACATGAACAAGTTTTTATTTTAGAGGGATGTCTGTCATTCCTGTCTTTGTGGTCCAAGTCGCTACCCTACCTTTCAAAAGTTTGGGTTGGAAATATTTAATGTTTTTGAAAGAAGTGTTTTATACTCACCAAGGCTCTGTTTATTTGATCAAAACAGTCAAATCAGTCATATGAAATATTATTACAATTTAAAATAACTATTTTCTTATTTAATGCTATAACAGGTAATTTACTCTTTGGGTGGCAAAGTAATTTTTTTTTTAATTAGTCATTTTTAATTAGTCGTCTATCACACATTCCCTCAGAAATCATTATAATATGTTGTTATAATGTAAAAATAGTTGTGCTGTTTAGTACTTTTGTGGAAATTTAGATTTTTTTTAAATATCCTTATAAGCATATAATCTTTTTTTTTTTTTACTGTCACCTTACTTAGTAAAAGTATTAATTTCTTAAAAAAAAGAATAATAATATATTTATTTGATAGAATTTAATAGTTTTTTTTGTATTATTTGTTTTTTTTACTTAATTTAATTATTTGTGTGTGTGTGTGTGTGTGTGTGTGTGTGTGTGTGAAATTCACTCATATTACGACCACCTGTAATTCATTTTCTCATCATCGTTGTCTTTATTACTCAACTTCTTGCTTTTTTTGTGAGTCAGTTTAAAAAATAATATTATTGTCTCAGCAGAAGTCAATGGAAAGTCTCCGCCAAGACACAAACACAAACATGCGTATTTTGGGGTAATGGCATTATTAAGTGATTGCTGAACTTTAAAATAACCCCATAACAGATGGCTTTGTCTTTTTAGCTGATTGGCTAAAAAGATTAACCTGTATTTCTTTACGAGGATAAACTGTCTTAGACAAACTCACTCAACTAAAGACCAACCCTCTAGAAGAGCTGCCGAGAGTGAGACCGAGAAAAGATAAATCTAGTACATTGTTCTTTTGCTCCAGGGCTTAAGGCTTGATCTCAGATTTATGAGTCACTCACTGCAAGAGTATCACAGTGCAGCACCATCCCCTGACTGCACCTAGAGGACAGAGAGCAGACGATCAGAAGACCTAGTGCAGCCACACGCCACATTTACTCACTGCTGTGTGTGTGTGTGTGTGTGCCTGCTGGGAGTCAAAGTGAGATGACTCTCTGCTGTCACTAGTTGTCAGAATCACTGCATCATCACTGCCACACACACACACACGTGTAATTTTCTTAGAAAGATGACCTGTTTCTCTTTGTCTCTTCTCTTTTAGTTCAGTAATTTGGACACATACCTGTCACCAATGACCAGTGAATGATCTGCCTTGAGACAACCAAGTCTGTGTGGCTCTCCAGCACACACTCATGCAGTTCCCAGATCTTTCTCATGAAAATCAAAAGTGTCAGATTGACATTTGACATACGCCCAGAGTACAGAGATCACGCCCAGCCGTAAACATCCTCCTGACACACACACACGGCTGACCTTGTCATCAACACACACACGCACAGTCTCTAAGCCGTGTAGCTGAGCTCATTCAGCAACAGAAAAGTCTGTTTTTCTACTATCAGAAGGCATTCAGATTATTTATTTCTCTGAAAAGCACAGCGGCATCAGACATCCATATGTCTGACTGTTATGTTGCCCTGTTTAATCAAATGTGTTATTTTAGTGCAAAGACTTATCAGCATGTTTCTGGATATTTCATCTTTGATTAATGTGTAAAAGTTTTCCATGTTTTTGAACAAACTATTATATATGTAATATTGTTTTTTTATTGTTTTATATCATTTTATTTAGCCGTTTTATTTTCATGTGCCGTTTAGAGGAAGTTCTGTCCAAAGCTTTTACCTAAAGAAAAATAATAAAAAGTATATTGGTATATAATCATATTTATTTTATTATTATTGTACTTTACATGTCATATGGCTTTATTTCTTATATTAAACTTATTATTTTTATATTTGAAAGTTTTTATATACTGAAAATTGGCATAAAAATAGGCTACAATTATAGAAAAACATGGGGGGAAATATTCATATGTTACAGCAGTCCATAGAAGATGTTCAAACATTTAAGAACATTTTTTATAGATTCTATATGCATCAGATGGTCTGTTAATGCTGTCAATGTGCTTCATATCAGACTAAACTGAATCAGGATTGCTTTAAGACGTAACTGATATCTTTTAGCGTGACTGTTTAGACACTAGCTATTGGGTTCTGAATTTTCTTTTTTTCTTTTTCTATACAAATGTAATGCAAATAAAAAAAAATAGCTTGTCTAAATTTATTCATTTAATCAAATCATGCATTTTAGTCCATTAGAATTTAAAAAACTCCCTTAGATAAATAAGATGTAAAGATTTGAAGACCCCAAACGTCAGCATATGTCATCCAAGTGTTGTGACTGAGCAGTGGTTTTTAGATCGGGGTAAGTGGAGCTTCTCCAGCGCTGGTGTTTCTGGTTGCTAGGTAACAGTTAATGTAGACCAAAAATGGCTGTCTCATTTGTGTCTGTGATGGACTAGATATTGCATTGTGGGGTTTAAAAGCCAAGGGTTGTTGTTTTGTCTGTGTTTAATTTCTGTAATGCAAATCAAAATGCTAAAAGGGGGATTCCAGCATTAGTTAGCAACATTGGCGACTGTTGTGCATTGTTTGTGACACTTTTTGCTGTACCCAGACTTCACACATGAAGGTGTCTATGTTCGTGTCTGCCTTTTGAGGATGTGTTACATGTATAGTCATGTGGTCTATATTATTTCGCAATTATGTTGCTTCAATATATCTAACAGCATAAGACTGTAAAAAAAAATTAAAAACTGAATGATAAAAAAATAAACGTATCCCTGTCCTGCTGCTGGATAACAGAGAAAGAGAGAGAGGTAGCAGGATAAGCCAGAAGGGTCATAGGATAAGAGGTCTTCTCTGTTACCACAAATCCCAGATTACATCCAAACGGGACAATGCCATGGCTGGACACCGATCTGTCATAAAGACACGCCCACACACTCGCAGAGGTCTGTAACTCATCAGGGTTGTGTATGTACTAAAGCAAAGACTTTATTTAATTGAATCCCTCATTCGTTTGCTATTATCTGGGCCAGTGGAGTATTAGCAAGCCACTCCAGCTCTGCCAGACATGATATCTTAATTAGAATGTAAATCCCTGGCCTATAGGAGTCATCCAGCGTTTGGCCTCAACCAGCTGAGAGTGGATGGCATTTCTCTAATGTGTGCGCGCATGCTTTCTCTGTAAAGCAAAGCACTGTTTGACAGCGAGAACATGGTTTCAAAAGGTCTCTGGTATGCAGAATAGTGGTAGTAATAATATGTACCATGTCCTAAAAAATGTAATTTATTCCTATTATGCAAAGCTGGATTTTCAGTAGAATCCTCAAGAAAAATGTTAATTATTACCGATTTTGACAACAGTTGCGCTTAATATTTTGGTGGAATTTTTTTCATTATGAATAGAAAGAACAGCATTTATTTTAAATATATTATTAAAAAACAAACAAACAATGTAAATGTCTTTCCTGTCACCTTGCTGAATAAAAGTATTTATTTATTTTAAAGCATTTTTTAAATGGTTGTGCTGCCTAATCTTTTTTGGAAACCATGATTAATTTCTCCAGGATACTTTGATGAATAGACAGCTCAAAAGAGCAGTATTTGTTTGAATTGTAAATTTTTGCAACACCATAAATGTATTTACTGTCACTTTAGATCAACGTAATGCATGAGTAAAAGTATTGTTTTAAAAAATATGTGACCCTGGACAAGAAAAAACAGTCTTAAGTCGCTGGGGTATTTTTGTAGCAATAGCCAAAAATACATTGTATGGGTCAAAATTATTGATTTTTACTTTTTTCATGTATAAATCTCAATTTCGAAAAATTAACACTTACGACTGGTTTTGTTGTCCAGGGTCACTCATTTGTCTGAATCTAGTAAGTTTCTCTCCTGAACTGATGCATCTTGAATGAAGAAGAGTTTCGATCTGCACTGCAATAGGCTCTAACGGCCTCTGCCTGTTTAAATACAGTTATAATATGCAATAATCTCTTAGCGTTGTTAAAATAAAAATTTGAATTCATAACACAGACAATGTTGCATTATGTGTAAAGCATGAAAATAAGCAAATCGTGGTTATATCTAATAATTATGCCACTGTAAAAATTAAAAGATGCTAAAAGCAAAAGGCCTTTATGTGGTTGGCCAGACTGCAACACTAACCTGCTGCTTATATTTTCAAAGTCCTTCTCTTGTGAAAGGGTTAGATAAGGGCCTGTATTTAGAATTCTTGCTTTTGGGTTCAGCTTTGCACATTTCTCTGAGAACTGCCCTAAAGTGCACCCAAAAGGTTTCCTGAAGACAATTGAGGAGCTAGTACCTTAATTACTTAAAAAAAAAAATCACTGGGATGGTAAAACTGCATGTGTAGATACCTTTCATCTGCACTCAGACATCAATATAGACAAAAAATAATCTAGTCAGATATCATTAATGTCTACGTTTTATATGTTATATCTTTTATGTTATTTATGTTATATTATTGTTTTTAAATATTTCTGTATCTAAATAGAAAGAAGATGGCGCTAAAAAAACCGAGGTCACGGTTTGATGAAGGGAACAGATGTAGGCCTGTATCTTAAATGCAACGTACCTTGAATGCCACTTTGGACAAAAGCATCAGCTAAATGCAGAAATTTGACTTTTTTTGGGGTGAATGCAAAGTTATATAACTTTATTTCGGTGGAGCTTAAAAAATAAAGAATTTAAAGCCTGATTTGTGTATATCTGTGTTAGAGAACAAGCAGATAACAGAACTCTTTGTATGAGTGTCACTCCTTATCTTTACTCTCTCTCTCTCTCTTTCTCTCTCAGTCGTTCAGGGATAGCGGTGTCAGGCATTACATTATGTGTGCAATCCTTATTATTCAGCTCGTGCGCGCTCCATCCCAGGCGCGCGCATCGCCGCTGAAGTTACGGAGCACAAGCGAAAGCGAGGAGTCTCTTCATTTTATTTCCGCGATAACTACCGTGCCTAAATATCTCATTTTTTCTTTAAGCAGGGACAATTGATGTTTGAAAACAATTTGACCATCTCAAATGACGGTTATTTTAAGAGTAATGGATTGTTTGACAACACAACCTCCCCCTACAACCTCTCTTATAAAGTTCATGTTTTTAAAGTGATTATTTATTGACAAGTGTCTTGGAGTGATATCAAAAGCCATGTATTATTTACTGGGTGACTTAGAAGAAAAATATTCCCTGTGTTGACGTTAAAGTATGTAATAGTGTATGAAAAATTCACAGAATTGTGAATATTTCAGCACCGCTGCTTATCCAATGGTTTCCTCAAATCTCGTATCCAAGGCGCATACGCATGGGGTCGCAAATCGTTTGTTTTTTTAGTTATTTTAATGGTCAGCGTTAAAAACTGTAATGAGATGGATTAAACTGACCCTTTAATCGCCTTACTGTGTCTACCTCTCATTATGGCCAACTGTCACGCCATTATTGTATGGCGTTAACCTGCTCGAGCCTATGGATAATTGATTAACACTGTTGCCAAACACTCTAAGATCCTCCGCCTGGATTAAAATAGGCTGGATATCCTTGTGTGGTCTATTTTTGACTAGCTGTCTTTCTGATATGACTGTGCTCAATGGCTTTACAGTACAAAAAAAGGTTATTGCTTAAAGAGAAAGTTATTAAGTCATTAAAAAAAAAGTTAAGTCATTTTGTTCATTGCATTGGTTTCCTGTCATACACAATATATTCGTCCAGGATGCCAGTTTAAAAACGTTACACGCGTGCATAATTTTTATTAGTATATAAGGTGTATTAAGATCCTATATGCGCATTCTGATTCCGAGGCGCATCATGAAAACAGCTCCCTATTGCTAAGACAATAGAAGAACCTGCCTGGATCAGTCTTCATATGTGAACACCTCCAATCACCTATCATTTAAGCGTGCACACGACGAACTGCGTGATATTAAAACAGAGGAAAGTATACTGAAAATTAGACCTACTTACCAGCATATTATATACGCATCATTTGTAATGTTTGGGTTGACGTTGTGAGTTATTGCTGCAGCACAAGATATGTTAACCATGGTGCCAATTCATCCTGATGGGAATTTCATGCATAACAAGATGTGCTACCCACATTTTCAGGACATTTGTGTCTACATCCTCATAGAGTTTTTTCTTCCTGACGAAATGTGCATGTTGTAATTTTTGACAGCTTATGGGCGTAGGGCAATTTATTTCTTTGTGTGGAATAGTAGGCTATTGCATGTCGCATGGCATTTTCATTCATGTTTTATTATTTTTCTTGTTTTAATGAGAGCATTTTTTTCATTAAAATTCTTTTTTAAAGTCTAGTGATATAGTGATCACGTTTGACACTTTATTTCTGAGGTCCTAAACGCAGAAACCTCACAGATATGTCATATCGTCATTTGGAGGGTCGGTGTCGAAGTATAAACCAAGTTTATATATATATATATATATTTAGATTTAGTTTTTAAAACGTCTTTCAAAGGTGTAACTTTTGAATAGGCAATCATTTGTAATTATTTTTACTGCATATGCTTTTGATAGAAAGTCTTACTAATGTCTTTCAGTGCGTTCTGTATTTTAACAGACACTCTTTCCTATCGTTTTATCGACGACTCAGAGGGGGATGCTTCCAGATTTCTAGCAAATGACAACATTACATTCAGCGTCTCTGAGCACAAACGTAAAGGTCAAAACGACGCTTTGACGTTTTCAGTGAAAGGCGCTGTTGCGCGCTGGGTGGTGCTGAAATCTGGTGCGCTTCACGCGTGATTGGCAAACCTGACAGTGATTGACGTGTGTCCATGGCAACCAGGCGGCCAATCTGACAAGTCCAATAGAATATCGGCAGCAGGGGCTAAATGTTCTTTTATTTTGCTCCTCAGAAAACACCTTGCTTTCAGTTTTTTATGCTCACACTCAATCAAAGAAGAGATTTTGCCGTTCAGGCTGCTTGAGCCTGCCGCACGGCATCGCTCCTCAGCTCGTTTTGAGACACGGCTGTTAACTTTTGCCGTTTTCTGACAGACTCGCTGAACAAAAAGACGGGTGAGACAGTCGAGGAGCAACACCAGACAGGAGGACCAAAAGAAGAGAGAGATTGCAGTCTCCATGTTCCAGCTGCCCATCTTGAATTTCAGCCCCCAGCAGGTCGCGGGGGTCTGCGAGACGCTCGAGGAGAGCGGCGACGTGGAGAGGCTCGGCCGCTTCCTCTGGTCACTACCGGTGGCGCCGTCCGCCTGTGATGTCCTCGGGAAGAACGAGTCTGTCCTGCGCGCGCGGGCGGTCGTGGCCTTTCACGCGGGAAACTTCCGCGAGCTCTACCACATACTCGAGAACCACAAATTCACTAAGGACTCACACGCGAAGCTGCAAGCGCTCTGGCTCGAGGCGCACTACCAGGAGGCTGAGAAACTCCGTGGGCGTCCCTTAGGACCCGTGGACAAGTACCGCGTCCGAAAGAAGTTTCCACTGCCTCGGACCATATGGGACGGCGAGCAGAAAACGCACTGCTTCAAGGAGAGGACGCGGCATCTTTTGAGAGAGTGGTACCTGCAGGACCCTTACCCGAACCCGAGCAAAAAAAGAGAGCTGGCGCAGGCGACTGGACTTACACCCACACAAGTGGGCAACTGGTTTAAAAACCGGAGGCAGAGAGACCGAGCAGCAGCGGCCAAGAACAGGTACAGAGATAAAGGCGCTAAGCCTGTGCATATGGTGTTTTCTTTTATTATTATTATTTATACTCTGATTATCTTTGTTTTTTTGTTTTTATATTGAAAAAATCTTTGGAGTTTCTTGCTTAATTTAACTTAAAATTAACATCCAATCAGTTAGGAAGCTTGAAACATATACAATTTACAACATGCTTTAATTTGTTTAATTGTTTGTTTTATTCTGCTTGCTATATGTAATATTTCTATCAAATATTTTTGTTGTACTGCCCAAGACAATATGTTTAGAATTAACATGTTGTACTGAAGCTAAATTAATGCTAGAAGAAAAGTTTACGTCTAAACAGTCACTATTTGATTTTATCTCATGCAAATACCTCACATTTTTGACAGCATTAACATCATATCTTCATCTACAGAGTCTTGTAGTTTTGTAAATTATGACTAGATAGTTCAATCTTCATCCAAGATTGTTTGACCAGATATTTAATTAATATATTCATCAGAGACATGAAGGCATTTCTTCAATATCTACTGTCTCCACTGTAAATATTAAGGTCAATCCTCATTGACATTTTGTCTCTTTTCACCCCTGCAGGCTACAGCAGCAGGTTCTGTCCGGTGGCTCTGTCCGATCGCTGGGGGACGATGACACCACAGTGGACCGCCTGGGGCCCGCCTCAAGCCCAGAGGAAATTATCTCGAGCAAGGCCGCCACCTCCGCCATCTCCATCACCTCCAGCGACAGTGAATGTGACATCTAAAGTGACAGGCTTCAAAAGAGCAAACAGGAGAACTGTAAGAGACAATCTAACAACAACAAAACTTTAGTGCCTGCAACCGGCCCAGAGAAGAGAGAGAGCCTAAAATGAAGAATGGAAAAAAGCGTAACAATTTCATTTTCCATTCGTTGATGTGATCAACAAAATGCGCAGTGCTTCTCATAGGGACAGGTGGGAGTTTTCGAAAAAATCTTCAATGTCTGAGGGCCGAACTTATTGTTGTTTGTGTGCGTGCTTTATCATGAAAAGACTGAATAATGTTTTAATGATCACTTGTCTTTTTTAATATATAAACGATGTTTATTTACTTATTTAAAATATCATCGGGCCCTAGGCCCTTTATTTGTGTGCATTTTTATTACCATTTTTGTTGTGCGTAATGCTGCGCGTCGTGAAATTTCTTGGGGGTAAAAATAACAACCATGATTTAAAAAATAAAATAAAATCACTGTTGAAATAAGTAACGATCGCAAATCCACCACGGTATTTTCTGTACATTTATTCCAGTGCTTCCGGCGTAAAATTGAGCCATTTTGTAATGTTTATTTAATGTGTCTTCCCAAAAGTTAAAAAAAAATAATAATGTGCATGTTATATTTTGAAAAACAGATTTAGAACAGACGGGGATCAAATATGTTGCATGTTTTAATGCCTCTCTGCGAGCTCAATCTCTCTCACACTCGAGCAGTAATTGGCTAAAATGCTTCGCGTGGTGTAATGCGCTCTGACAGCGCAGGGTCAGCGAAAGGCCGAGACGCTCTCCCGGATGTCAACACAACCCAAGCTGTGATCTCCTATTTAAATAGAACCTTCTAGTGGCGCGAGCAAGCTGCAGGAAATTAATTTGTCAAAAGTGGTTGATAAATGAAATGTCTTTCGTTTTACTGTAATTTTGTCTCGATTCAAAATTGTTTATATTTATTTAATATGTAATTCACAACGACTATAATTCACATGTGGCTAATCTAGTGGGTTAATACCTTGTGGCATTAAGATTTACATAAATCGACTGTGAGACTATAATCATCACAACTTAGTGCTTAATTTTATTTTTCAAATAATTTTTGTAATTAGTTATAAATTATATATGTAATTTATCTTCCTTGTCAAGTGTCAGAGAACGATTAAGACTTTCATATCCTTCCAAATTGTTATTTTTATTTTGAATGTTTGTAAATATTTTAATAGCACGGCGACGCTATATTCTTAACGCTCAAATCAACCTAAGTTGTTTATGTCGCAAATGAGCGAATTGGAGCAGAAACACTGCGCCTCTGTTTCCCAACTGCCTGAAAGGTTCACGGCGCGCACCTGGGTTTAACCCGCACCATTCATTAACGCTCCCAATAAAAAGCACAAGCTGTATTTTTCAATCTTCTTTCAGCCTGAACAACAGCGGGGCCAAACCAAGTGTTCCTTCCTAGAAAAAAGAGAAAATAGGAGCCAAAGCAAGGGAAGGCAAAGGAGCACGGCTTTATTTAAACACTGGATAGAGAATGGTGGAAAATTTCCGTTTCTTTTGAACGCTGGGGAGTGCAGGGTGGGACGATGAAAAAGTCTTTTTAGCAGTCAATAAGGTTGTCAAATTGGTCAACGGTAATCAGCACTAATGACGAGTTGGAGAGGGCCGAGCTAACAAAGAAGTACCCCGCCTTCCTCTCCCCAAAGCCTCAGCATGAAAACTGTCTGCCCGGGTTGCCAGAGGTATACAGAAACCCAAACTTTTTTTTATTTACGTGAGCGATTGTGTGGCGTTCTGGGGCATTTACTAGAGGAGTTTGATGTCTACATATATGTTTCTAAAAATAATATTAAACCTAAATTTTACACCACATGTAGATTGATGCCACAAAGTGCGTGAGAATTAAGATACTCGGAAACTAAAAACCGAATACGTTTATCGTTTTGCAAGTGGACAGAAATTGCTCAAACAAGCCTTAAAGCCTATTTTAGAGAACATTTAACTAAGTATGGGTTTGAAAGGATGTGTATACACATTCATTCAAATACCCATTACTGCTGTCCGCTTGTAGGGTTGACTATAAAAAAAAAAAAAAAAAAAAAGAGTCTTCTAATTTGCAAAGTATCTAGTATTTGCATTGTCAGTGTGTAAAGAGCTGAAAATGCAGCACAACAATTTGCAACTGCATTTTTTAATCAAAACAATACATACAACTTGACTACTTTAGTCAAACAGCAAACATCTATTACAATTTTCAAAAGATTCCAAAGAAAGAAAGAAAAGAAAAAATAACTGACCTAGCTAAGTGTTTTAAATGCAAATGCACTCTGAAGTATGTTACACTGATACAGTATTAGGCTAATTAATCACGGTATGGATTCATCACCACATATAGCTTATTATTCCCCTTTAAGTCAACACGAAATAAAAACGACTTCTAAACGAATAAATATAAAACAAACACAGTCTTTACCCTTTAGCATACTTCGCTATAGGAAATGTGTTTGTGTGCGTTTGTCTTTGGTCATAAATGCATCCTTACGTTGTAGAAGGTGTCAAATGCACATTAGCTTCTTGCGTTTATATATTTATTCAGGTTTGGATATTTGTCTTTTGGCTGCGACCTCTGGTGGTCAAATATGGCGTGGCATGACTCCCAGCTCAGTGGCCTTTTTACCTGGACAAATGCGTACATCATTATATTGAAACAAATACCACAAATCAAGAATCATAACAATAAGCTCTGTAAAAAAATTACAATGTTTATTTACTATATATTAGTGTTTATGGGGATGCATGGTGTTAGCTAGGCACTTACAAAAAATAGCCTAGTTGATTATAAAAGTGCCATACTACGAAAATTGCAGAATTATCTGTGAAATATGACCCAGAACGGAGAAAGCTGTTTCATGGCAAGTGTGTTATGGGTGAAATGTGCACCGAAGAAACTACACTGCTCTAGTTACTTCCGAAAGATTCGGCTGTTTGAGGTATACAGACTGCACAGGTCGGCAGGGTGTCCCAGATATCCTCACACGAAAACGATTTGCTTTTTACGTCTAACAGCATCGCTCTCGTTGATAGAGGCGCCATTCAGCACCGTGGACAGCAACACGACAGGATCTCTCCTCGCCCATAATTAACACTTTTCTAGCCTTGCGTTTTATATATTTATTTGAACGGCCTCTATTTTTAATCATGTTTTAAATATACTTTATGCACCTAAGCTATCGTAATGCCTGTTCATAAATAACATGTATGACGTTCTTTCTTCTTTTCTGTGAAACACTAGAAGATTGTCTGCATGTGTAAAGGTTATGATAAATCTCCATCATCATTTAAAATGCTAAATCAATTCATCTTGAGTAGCCTATTCGGCCAGGCCAGGCCGCGGCCGGGGCAGATGACAGCGGGCAGACGAGCTTATAATAAGCGAATAGCTCATATCCTGAATACACTGTTTGAACGCACATCGGTCAATACAGCGAATACGCAGACACATTCTCGGGTTGGGGTTACATTGGCCAACACAGAACGAGAAAAAAAACTTTAAACTTGAGTTATTGGTACTGTAAAAGAGTTTTGCTTAACAAAACCATTTTGTATAACACTGCTGTTATTTTGTTTTAAGCAGAGGATGTTTGGCTTTGGATACTTTTGTATAATAAAGTAATCTATTTAATCTTCAGGGGCAATTAGTGATTTTATGGTGTTTTTTTTATCATGCAACAGAAAAATAATAGTTAGATAAATCATCTAATTAGTCATTAGAATAGTCGACTATTCGATAAAATAATC
>JAUCMU010000024.1:10775558-10800179 GCA_032275025.1 Enteromius treurensis
TCATGCAACAGAAAAATAATAGTTAGATAAATCATCTAATTAGTCATTAGAATAGTCGACTATTCGATAAAATAATCGTTTTAAAAATAATCGCTTACCCCCAGCCCTACTATATATATATAGCCTATATATATATATATATTAGCAGTTTGAGAATTAAATATCATTAAAATTGATTTTTCACAATCAAGTTTCAGGGTGAAGTTTTTCCACGTCACTCATTCATAATTATATAGGCCTACTCATTTGAAGTTCTTAATGGCAATAATGTAAGTTTAACTGTCTGTTTCTGGACTGATCTTTACAGACAATTCAATAACCATAGTGTGTTGTCGTCGGTCGTAGTTTGTCACCATTCAAAACAGCGGCCTCGATCTTAACAACTTTCCTTAAAGATAATGAATGAGAACTGAAATCTATGTGCACTGATCAAGTCAACTATTAGAGATAAGTACCTATTGTTTTGACAGATGGTTGTCGTCACTTGCAGTCTGAAAAAAAGTAGTAGACAAATACTGTCACATAAGAGCGGTCAGAAGAAAACTAGCTTGAGCGTTATTGAAAAGCAATAGTGAGTCAGTAATTGCTTAGCTTGACAGCTTCTCAATACACTACAGTTTCTTGGGCAAGATCGTGCATGATCGTCTCATCTCATTGCTCTTCAGTTAACATGTCGATTAGCAGTATGTTTACTGCAGGAACAATCCGCCCAGTGAAACAGGCACAAAGCTGGCAACTCAAAAACATCTACGACCACGTGATAACCTTCGTAACCTTACAGCTATGTATGAGTTCTCTGGAGTAACGTAAAGTAATCATGCAGGTCAACTAAACTTTATACACTCTACAAAATGTGACAATACCAGAATACTTCTTTTTTTATTATTGAAAACAGATAGGTTCAATGAATGCATAGCCTAATCTAAAGACAGGCTAGGCTAATCTAAAGCCTAGGCAAGCGCATACATGCTAATAGTGGATTTGAGGTGTTTTGTGAATTGAAGACGAAGGCTCTGGACATAGACTCTTCATCTTCTAGTAAATGCCGTTTTACTCAACATGTCGACATACTGAGATCACGTAAGTGTCATTCAAATGACCACGCTACTGAAATATAAACAGATGAGTTGGCGTAAAAAGTTTCTGATGAGAGTGCGTTGATGTTTTTAATAATACAATACCTCGTATCCGTCACTTGGGGGAGACAAATACTTTACTTTTTAACATCCTCTTTTTGATAGTAATTCATATCAAGTCAGTCTACAGTTCATTCTCCAATATCACAACTTTTTTACCGTTTAGGAACTTATATACATACAGCATTATACAGAAATGCGCGCAACCGCTTGTTTGTATATCTTAGGTATTTTTCTTAGCTGTTTCTTAAATGTCGTTTTTCTATCATTGCAGCTATGCATCAAATTACCATTAATAATAACCTATTACTTTATTTTATAGATTAATATATTGAACTTTTTTTTTTTTTTACTTTTTAACATACAATCTGTTGTTTTCTGTGAAGTAGAAATGTCCAAACGCTTGCTTGTGGTTTGAGGTGTCTAACATCACCACTAGAGGGCAGCAGAGACAAATAACCCTGCAGCCACAGTAATTATGATTCTTTCCAGCTTCTGCTAATGAGATAATGAGTCAAGACCACAGAGTCAATGTGTTAGCAAAACAAAGTGTACAAGGCATGTGTGATGGTCAAATAAGAGAAGAGTGTGTCTGTGGATTCCCCCGCCCCCCCTGTTTTATCAGGAAAATAGATCAGGAAGTCTCTTCATTGAAATTTGAAATGTTGAATAAATTAACTGAGAGAGAATGGACCTTTAAGTTTAATCACTAGCTACATAATTATTCACAGAAATGTGCACATAGCTAAAGAATGAAAGTAAAAAGAGAAAGAAAGATTGGAGAAACTCTTTTGCAATGCCTGTTGTGTTGTCTGTCCAGTTCTCCCGCTGATATCTGGACTTTACCAGAATTCCATTAACAATCTGAATCTAGATCACTGTGATCCAGAGAGACAAAAATTGCCACTGGAATGTCAGCCAGCAGCAGCACGCCAGAGAAACCTGGATTATACTACAAGATGAGGGGGGGTGTGTGTGTGTATAAGGTTTTGGACTATATCACACTGATCTCATTGTAGTAATTATACCCCAAAAAGAGAACGCTCCAAGTCCCAATGAAAAACAGGAAGCTATCATATTTCTGTTTTCATTTCCTGAGTTTTTTTCTTTAATGGAGCCATCTAGAGTTTTATCCTGTTCTCTCTCTCTCCCTCTCTTGGGAGTGAAACTTTGGCTTAAAGCTTCCAAGTCTGAAAGAGCTGCCAAAATTAATTCTATTTTTCTTCTTCTTCTTCTTTGACAGGATTTGTTGCTAATGATGCATATTTTTAAATCAAAGATGCTATAAATAACTGATATTTAAAAAATGTATTTGACAAATCTCTTTGTAACATTATTAAATGTATCTGTAACGATAATAAGTATTATTATAGTTGTTGTTATAAAATATTTAAAGGGGATATACTACAAATTAAATATAACTATAGATAATAAAATAGAATGTACATATAAGAAAATACATGTTTGCAAACTAAAACAGCTGTAATATATAAGCATTATCTTATCTCTGAGATGTGTGTGTGTGTCCTAAAGTAATGTAAGTGAGAAATGGCTGCTTCATTTTCAGTGACCTTCAGAAAAGTGGATTTCAGAACTGATGTATCACCCATATCCCTTTCCCACAAACACATGTTAGTCTTTGTCGGGGGTCTGGCTGGTTGAAGTGTTGTCAGGTCCATGCATCATTGGTAACTGAATCCCCCTCTTCTAGCTCTCTTGAGACTCACTTTAAAAGCTCCTTCAGTGCGGCCCCCCTCCCCCAAAAACCCATTTAAGGGTCAGTTTCCTTGAGAGTTCTGGATGGGTGACTACCTGTGCAGGTGAAGCTATCTGACGAGCAGATCCTATTGTGTGAGATTGACTGTCACATTGTACAGGTGGCAAACCAGAAGTATTTCACGGCTTTTTGTTTGTGCCAGACGATGGAGGCAGCACTTCTGACATCAGAATCTAATCATTGCACTCTGTAGTCCCATATTTATATATAAATATATGTATTTTACCATTTTTTTAAGTCATAAATTGACAGAAAAAAATGTATTTCTACCATTTGCACTTTTTTAAATTCTAACCTTTAAGGATTTGGGATTTAACCGATCGTTTGAGATTTATTGTGTAATAGTGTAAAGATGCTTTTAGCTTATGTTTTCCCTATAATGTGATAAAAAAAACTCATTGTGAAAACATAAACAAAAAGACAATATAATATTAAATATAATATTACACTTTGTTTGGACTTTGATTATCATGAAAAATAAAAGTCTGATTCATAGCCATTTTAAAGTTTTACTCTGTTACCAAACCATGTCCACCAATTGGTTGTGAAAACTGGCCACATCACCAACACAAAAATCAATAGAAACCTTTTTCTGTTGGGATTTCTTAATTTCTGGCTTTGCGTAAACGACCAATATGAGGATAGCAGATGTAAGGAATGTTTATATGTGCCAAATATAATTAGACTGTTGATTAAAACCACAACTGACTTTCATGCCCAGCATTGGCCTTATTGGTGGAAGAATTCTCGGTTATCAGTTTAAGTCAGGCGTGATATGATATTTATTCCCAATTTTAAAGATATTTAGAAAATTGTCAGTGTTTGTGGTTTATTTAGGCTATTGTCAAAAGTGACAATGGATAGCCTATTGAATATGAATATGTTACAGATAGATAAATAGATAGATAGATAGATAGATAGATAGATAGATAGATAGATAGATAGATAGATAGTTTTCGGTTATGCAGCACCCTGTGGCTCAAGGCTGGAAGGGTGTCCCCCTCATTCCTGCAATCAAGTCCCTCTAAACCCGGAGAATGGTTTTAATTAGGGCCCGGAAACACTCTGCGCTCAAAACCATTTAGACTGACACGAGACTATCGACGTACAAAGAGACAGAAAATACGAATTCAAACTGCAGAATGTTCCAGAAATGTTAGTTTTTATATGCGGAGCTGGAAATGTATTGTCTATTTAATTCCGCTGTCTTAAAATTTTCAACAAATGTGCGACAAATTCGATTCTTAATCTTCAGTTTTTCCATTTATTTAAAATTTCATTTTTAAAAAAACACAAAAGCACGTTATTATTTTAAATGGGGTTGACAGTGTTTTGAAGTGGTTTTTGTGGACGATGCGTTTCAGTGGCCCACAACTGACATTACAAACAGCAAAATGAGCGATACTTTCCCTTTTCTCCCTCTGTTCTCTCTAATTTCTTTTTGTTAAGTCCGACAGCGTGATGAGCTAATAAATGTTTATCAAACTTTATGTTGCAAGGCTTAAAGTGACTCAGTGTGCCCGATTTTTGACCTTTTTTAATTTTTGTTTTACTCAATAACGGTCAAAAAGTCAAACTCGTCCCAGCGCGCAGCCTGGCGCCTCTTGGCGTCTCTCTGCCCTCTGCAAAAGGGCCAGTTTTTCTTGTTGATGTTTCAGGCTTTCTCATTTTTCACGCGCTCATGCCCTCTTCCGGCTTGGACGTGTCACGCGGATTGACATATTTTTATTATTTTGAGCCTTCATGTTTATTTATTGAAGTTTCCTGATTTTCTTTATTTTGATTAACAGGCTTTTCCACGTCCAAGATAAATCTCAAAACGTTGACTTGACTTGGACAATGAAAATGTGGACAATGTATGATGTAAAAATCATACAGTGATTTCCAAACTGCATGTGTTATATTTGGGGGGGGGGGGGGGAAAGAACGAAACAAAGTTTCACATCCACAGAGTTTAGTTTAAGATGTTTGAAGCCAATGATTTCTCATTAAAAATCCCTGCTATTCGTACTCTCCAATAGAACAATTTGTATAAATTAATCTTTGAGTAAAACATCATAAATTATTAAAGGTTTATGTATCCAACACTGTATATTCTTAAATATTGGCCTTACTGTTTTTATAAATTTTACGCACTTGTCCATACTTAAAATTCCCCAGCAAACGTCATGTGCGTCATGAGAATATGCGGTAACGCCGTAAATATTGGTTATGGTTTTAAGTCTTGTCGCTTAAATTATGAACAAGACGTCTTAAGATCCTAAATCCACAAGGCTGGATGTTAGCGATCCCAACAGTGAATCCTGGATCTGATGCGGATGTCCTTGCATGCTGTGCACCGTGTGCTGTGCGCCGAGTCCGGGCATTGGGTACGCGGAAGCCCCGGGATTGTTCATGTTTCCATGCAGAAGAAGCACGGAGTTGTGCTCGGGGCTCTGCGGCGGAGAGAACTCATCCTCTGAGCTGGACATGAGCGACTTAACTCCGTCGAGCGGAGATCGCTGGCTCTGTTTACCGCCAACGCCGTTGTTCTCGCTGTTTTCTCTGTTGGGTGAATATTACATTATTAACATATTATGTCGACATATTACAGGCCTAGAATTGGGCTAGTAACCTATTAGAAAGTGATAGACTTTAATAGGCGTGTTATGGTTACAATAGTTTAATTTTACAATAATTATTAAACATATACAAAAAAACCTAATGCTTAATTTGCGTAATTTGTTTTTAACACAAGACTAAAATATCCAACTGCCTATATGTCAACATGACTGAAAAGACAACTGTCATCACAGATTTACGACAGAGGATTTTAGAGAATATAATTCAAAGTAGCTTAAACCATTAGACTTGTTTATAGAAACTTTAATATTTAAAATATTAGGCTAATTAAATTATAAGAATACAGGACTAAATCATTCTTTTTGGTCCTCTGCTTTTGTTTCCTTCTTTAGAACAAAAGAGACTTATTTTACAATCCTAGATTTTATTTATAAAAAATTAAAATATCCAGGCAATATGTTAAGTATTAAATTACAAATATAGGCTGCAATTTATAATTTTAGACAGTTTAACTTGATGTTGCTTTAGATTCGTTTTAACAATTAAATTTGCTTGTCAATTGGCTATTTATGATATAACAATACATTCTTTGAATATGTTGTTTTTCTCTCTGCAAGTGACTGCAAAGATGAACGCTAAATTTGCGCGTTATTTATTTTATTGATAACGTTTATTTCACGCACCTCAGTACACTCTCAAAAACGGTAGGCCTTCGTGTAGGCTACCTGTATATATTTCTATAAGTATTTATTTTTTGCATCTATATCTCACCTTTCTTTTGCCTCAGCTGCCCGGTCTCTCTGCCTCCTGTTTTTAAACCAGTTGCTGACTTGTGTGGTGGTGAGTCCCGTTGCCTCCGCCAACTCCCGCTTTTCCCGTGGAGACGGGTAGGGATTGTGCGTGTACCATTCACGCAGCACGCCCCGAGACTTCTCCTTAAAGCAATAACTGGTCTCCTCACCGTCCCAGATCGTACGGGGCAAAGGAAATTTCCTGCGCACGCGGTATTTGCCCACAGCTCCTAGCGGGCGGCCCCGCAACTTTTCCGCCTCCACGTAGTGCGCCTTCAACCACAGCTGCTGCAGTTTCGGGTGGTTGTGCGCGGAGAACTGGTGGCTCTCCAGGATCTTGTAGAGCTCACGGAAGTTTCCCCGGTGGAAGGCCACCACGGCCTTCGCTTTCAGCACGGATTCGTTCTTGTGGAGATGGTCACAGGCTGGCAGGGACCAAAGGAAACGTCCGAGCCTCTCCAGGTTTCCACCCTGCTGCAGCACCTCGCAGACGCACGCGACCTGCTCCTGCGTAAAGCCGAAAGAGGGCAAGATTGACATTGCGGCCCGGTGCAATCCACAACGCAATACCCTTCTATTCCGAGGCTCTGTAAGTTTTCCTTTCAAATGAGTCCTCGGGCAAAAATCCCCGTGCCACGTTTATCTCTTGATGCAGCTCCAATTTTGATAACCGGTTGAGTGGCACCACTGTCACCCTCCGGGGTTGCAGACTTGAGATTCGGATGCGGATTGTCCTTGTGGATATATGACAGTGAAACCCAGCACAGCGTCATTCCTTGATTAGCTCGCCCCGGTCTGTTCTGAAACCGGCCAGCAGAGCAGAACTGCATCTACAGATCCGTTCTGTTTCCTCCCCGGAGGGCGGACGTCAAGGCCTGAAACTGGAGACCTTGAAGACACACACACACACACACACACACAAGCACTCACATACTCGCTCACACTGAAGTTGATAGGCTACTAATCAATTATTAAATGATCACAAGCACCTCAAACATCGCATACTCTACATCGCCTTCCGTTTTTCTTAATATCACAGTTTAGATACTTCAACCTATATATATATATTTTGTACTTCTGCTTTAAGTTAAAGCCATTCTAAATTAATAGGTATTCTGCAATTTATCATGATGACCACTGTGTGCTCCTAATTAGGTGGCATTTTCACAGCTTGTTAATATGAACGTTTGATGACGGATTTAAGAGTCAAAGATGCTAAAACGGGAGCAACACATGCTTGTGAATATTATTATGTGATTCAGTTGTAAATCTCAGAAATCACCTAATTTTTTTTTTTTACTTCATTTCACTAATTAATAAATTACACAAGCAACAATACCTATAATAATTCATAAATGTGCAAAAAGTTTGCATGACCTCTTCTGCCAGCTGAACTTAAGTCATTGGCTTTGAAAAAGAATAACCTATTAATTAATCTGGTACCGTCTTAAATCGACATGAGTTTGGCTTCATTTCAGTTATTTGATGTACTAGATAGTTAATCAATTAAAATGTTGGCAGAACCTTTTTGAAATATCAAGAACTTATTTAATCCCTCAAGAACAATAAAACTGTTATTAAGATGATATATTTATTTATTGCTAATCGATCCATTATATACTTTTAAATAACTTCATCTTGTTGAAAACGCCCCTCCGTTGGAGCATTCGGTCCGTTTGGTTTTGCAAGATGGGTCTGAAACACTAAACCGATCCATTAGCGAATAACTTGTGAGCTTGACGAGCTCTTAGTCTCTAGGTCACAGCTCTTTATCTCTGAAGATATCCGTAACATGACACCGGGAAATCCAGCTGGCCCGCCTGAGGTTATTTCATTTTTTGGAAAAATATTCCCCTAATTTTCCCCTATCCGTTCGGACGGTCTGAGGATTTTGGACGTCGAATATTCCCTAATGCTAATTAATATCTGTGTAATCTTTAATTGTCCTCTCAACACCTGTAAAAACAATCTTCTTAACCTACATATTCTACCAGAATCTGTATTGTAGTTATATACAATCATCTGCTGAGAACTCATATGTTGTTGTTTTTTTGCAACCCCACACTTTGCAAACAGCTAAATTAATAATATATTAAAATAGCCTATAAAGTTTTATTATTAATTGCTTTCCTAATTGCACAGTGTAATGTAAACTGAGACCCATTTACGGATTTAGTGCTAATTCTAGCGCTGTGTTTGCATATATTAATACCAATATTTTTAACAAATAAATGCCTAAAACTATTTCTACAGTTTTGAACAGTTGATGGGCCGACGGCAGCTCAGGTTACGGTAGTGTGTTCAGCACAGTGCACCCCCTCCATCCCACACCAGAGCCTCTACCAGCCCCCAGCACGGCGGCGTGCCCGCTCTCAGATCATGATCATTTCAAGATGTTCAGGACCAACAGAAGCGCGCGCACTCACACATACGGTACGGCCCGACGTTACCAATGGGGTCCACTGTGATGATACAGGCTGAGGACACACACACACACACAGCATCCTAATAAGTGCAACATAAATGTAACCGTATTTCATGTTAAGTAGTAGTCCGCGCTCCACCACTGTGAAGGTGTAAACTGTTTTCTTTTCACATAAGAGTGTGTTTATGAGTTTTCTGTGAGGTGTAAATGTAAGACTAAGCGGACGAGAATCCGCCGCTAATTAGACGTTGTTGCAGCCGAGAGAGAGAAAATATTGCGCGTTTAGTTTTAAAATAATATTGCCTATTGGAGCTTTTACTTTCATTTTAATTCGTTTTAAGCTTTTTCTCAAGAATTGGATTGTTGAACGCATTTTTTAAACATGATTTTGGCTGCATTGGTTTTGTTTTCAGGTCTGTATTTATATGCAGGGGCGTAGCAACCGACTGGGGCTCGTAATTAGATGTCATACTTACTATAGGCCTTGATTTAACGTCAAAATGTAGATTATAGTTCATCCTTATTGTTCTTTCACATAAACTGAGATGAGATTATATGAATGGTGTGCTTGCAAAATATGCGAAAACAACATAGCCTATATCCTAATCGATTTTTAAAGCACTTAAATTGAAAACTTTACATGTAGCTACTGATTTAAATTTTGAAGAAAAACAAGCCACAACCTGCAGTGATAATTTCAGTAAATTTTGAATTTAATAACTGATCAGTTAACCTGAAGCTCTGCTTATTGAAATTAGATTAGAAATAGGCCTACAGAAATAAAGTGGAAAACAAAAAAGTTGTTGTAACGATGATACATTATTTTACAGAGCGGAATACAAGCAGCTTAAAAAAGGTTTGAGTAATGAAAAAATTCAAAAAACAAAAAACAAAAAACAATTAGGAGATGAGAGATGACATATTTGAAACTAAAATTTATTTACACGCTGTAATTAGAAAGAAATTATTTAGACATATTGATAGCCTATACTGGGGCTATATTGATATCATAAGTAAAGTATTAATAACATTAATAATAATACCAATATTTAATATCGTAGGCTGTTATTTAAAAAGGATCAATAACAATAATTTTCTCTCTCTCGTGTACATATGCATACATATATAAATGCGAAATAGGCCTAATGCAAATCCAAACTTGTCTGCAAGACTCAAAGTATCATATTTTTGTGCTACAGGAAGAGGGCGCCAGTCAGTATCATCGAACTGTTTTTTTCCACAAACAGACAAATAATCAATCTCACCCTCTGTAAAATACTATCTATTTCATACTCCTGTTCTGTTAAGGTTCTGTAATTCTATCTTGTTCTTATCTTCTTCTATGCAGCGCAGATGTTGTTCCAAATCAGAATCTGGAACATGAAGATAAAATGCCATTGAATAATCGAAGAGTAATGTCTGTCCTGCACTCTGAATAAGTGGTGTGTGTGGCCTTTAAGAAGAAGTAATGAAAAAAACAGTTGTGCTCTCTCCCTCTGTGGTCCAATTTCACCAGGGGGCATAGATTAACCCCACGTATGTGTGTGTGCGTGTGTGTTTCACTGAAATCCCTGCATATTTTCTTAATTTTAACAACCTGTGTCATTCAACTACACAAACACACATTTAGGTGATGACATGTACTTTACACTTTCACAAATCTATTTAAATTAGAAAGACTCCAGACTAACCATACCCCTATAAGAAATGATTTTGCATTCTTTTGAATTGTTGTACAGTTGAATAGCATCTGTTTGCAGGAATACTGTGTTTAGCAATATTAGTACTAGTGGTCTGTCAAACTTTCTCCTCTGTACCTCTCATTCTTTCTCTAAGCAGACATACCAAAGAAATTATGTAAGGCTGTAGAGGTCAAAGTTCAGTAAAGATGAATGACAGCCTCATATCCCAGAAGGCAAAGAATGAAAGTTTGATGACACAATTTGTTATTATTTGCATATGTAAATTATGTTTATAAGTTAGAATTCAAGTTCAACTTTTTATTTAGTTTAATGGAAGTGATCTGTTCAGTGCAAACTTTAGACTTCAAACTGAGGAAAAATGCTTTAAATAAACGCAAGTATTCACATTTGTCAGGAAGTATATCTGACACTCTGCATTTATATTTGACATTCACACTTACAAATCTTACACAGAAGGTCTGATTCAAATACATAATCAAAACCTTACCAGTAAATGAAACACACACACACATAGACACACAGGTATGAAACACAGCTGAGGAGCAGCGTGTGCCCTTTGACCTCTCATTAGTGGGGGCATGGGGGTTCAGGTTACAAATCCAGCTCTGTTTGCTATTCAGGGTTAAGTCCCCCTCCTTTCAAACCCCCAAAGGTGAGAGGTCATAGTTTTTAATAAGGCTCAGTTTGAGAGGTTCATATTTTATTATTACCGTTTCTTATTGTTGCTCAGTGTGAGGTACGTTTGAGTGGTTTGGATCACCATCACGTTTTTTAATTTGCACATTATGACTTAAAACCATTGCACGGGATCAAAATCAGCACATATACATTTTTGCAGACACTCCTGTCTTTCAAAGCGTTCATTTTTTGAGCTGGTGTTATCTGATACCTGGCCGTCTCCCATGGCAACCGGGTCACCTAGGCTGGTTGAGAACAGGTGACAATGCTCTTATTTCCTTTTCTCTCTCTTGTTCTATTGTCCTGTACTGGTTTCCCCTACTTGGTGAGAGGAGTCATGAATTACAATGCAAAACATCTCCCAGCAATATTGCTGAGATGATGGTATATTCACATTTGTTTGGCATCCAAACTAGGTCTCACAGCTAAATTTCAGAGAAAAGCTTTGGGGCTGAAATTGCTTAGTTGGTTAGCTTAAGTTTTTGTGGTCTTAAAAGAGAAATAGTTCAGCCAGAAATGAGAATTTGTTGAAATGTACTCACCCTCAGGCCATCCAAGATGTCAGTGACAACAGAGAACAGATTTGCAGAAATTTTACACTTCATCACTTGCTTACCAACGGATCCTCTGCAGTGAATGAGTGGCGTCAGAATGAGAGTCCAAACAGTGAATCCAAACATCACAATAATCCACAAGTGTTTGATTATTTCACTTTTGTGATGTGAAAAGTAGTTTGTTTGTAATAAACAAATCCACCAATAAGACATTTTTAACTTGCTTTCAACTAAAATGAATCCTCTATTTATAGTGAAAAACCCATCTTGTCTGAATCGGGAGAGAAATATGCATAGATCAAACACCATTTACAAGTGAAAACAGTTCTGAACACCCATGTCAGTGGATTTTGATGTGAGAGAACAATAGGACATGGAGTTTTTCCACTGGAAGTTGTGTTTTTATGAACTGGTATTTTGACCATAAGCAACGATTTAAAGTTTAAACGCCTTAATGATGGATTGTTTCTTATAAATGCACACCTTTTGACTTCAAAAGACATTACTTGATGGAATGGAGTCGTGTGAATAACTTCTGGAATATTGTGAATATTGTTTTTATCAGCTGTTTGAACTATCTGACGCACCCATCCACTGTAGAGGATCTTTTGGTGAACAATTATACTGTAATGCTAAATTTCTCCAAATCCGTTCCGATGAAGAAATAAACTGCGTTTGAGATTCACACAATGCCTGTCAGTGCCATCTGTAACAGTCTTTTAAAAATCAGAGTGAATTTCTCTGTCTGTTTCTCTACCTCCTTCTGGACCCCCCTAACAGGAGACGGCAGGGCCTCCAGAAATCGCCCTCCTGTTTATTTGAATTTAGAGTCTGAGACAAGACCAGCTTGCTAACAAGCTCCAGACCACCAGGCATGTGCAAACGATCACCGCTGATTTTCCAGCACCCGGCCTGGCCTTTCTGTATCAGGTCTCTGCTTCCCTCCCTTCCCTGGCTACTTAAATCTTTTTATTTGCATGTTTCCTGTCCGTCTGAATATTTAACATCCACTGCAGACATAACATGAAAATGCAAACAAATCTATGTTCAAAAGTTTACAAGACCTCTCAGTCATAAATGAAATCACTCGAATGAGGCTGTTTTTCCAGCATAAATATTTAATGAATCACTTTTTGTGCTTCCCATTTATTTTTTTTATTTTTATTTTTTAGAAAAATACATAACTTTAACATTTTTGTTCATGCTAAAATATTATTCACAAGGCTGTTTTGCTTTTGCTCGTGTATTTACAGCCATACGTTCATTTCACACCTATATCTTTTTAATTTCTGATAATCCTGTAAGAGATTTTTCATTCATTTCTAAAAGTCATTTCTCATTTCCAGAATGGTTGCATAGCTTTCATCATGGAGTTAAATACTGCAGATGTCAAACCAGCACCAAAAAAAAAAAGGCCAACCAATGTTGACCCTTGTAACTACTGTAACCAAAAATACACACTCTTCCATATACAAACATACAGTTCACTCACATACACAATCATAGTTTTTTCACATTTACAACTGTACTGACATGTTTTAATATACTGTACATTAAAATACAAGATGTTTTTAGTTTAATCTACAGTATATATTAAAAAAGAGATTTTACTTATTGCTTTTTAAGTGATATTAGTTTTGACAGGAAATTCTCATTGTAACACAGATGTAAGTTTAATCAAATCTTTTAGAAAAAAATATTTCATATTTCTCTCTGAAAACTGTTTGAATTGCAAATGAAACAAGTATCTCTTAGCTTATTTTGTGCACAGATAATACCCCAAACTTTCTGTTAAAGCACACGTGACAAGCCTTCGATTACCAACCACCATTCTGACTCATCCCTTAATTTGTATAAGCAAACATTGTGCATTTGTATTTATATTTGTATCGTCTACAATACAAATCATTTGCATATTATTATTATTATTATTATTATTAAAGCAATTTGAAGATGCAGGCAATGTAATGACATTGAGATTGTCACAGATTTGTAATTTTTAATATGCATGTGAATAAAGTGTGTCTGTGCATGTGTTGCTATAGGTAGGTGACCTTTAAGGTCTGACTCGGATAACACATGACCAGACGTCCACCTGTTTGCTAAACTCAACTCTTCTTGGCAGAAACTAGCAGGTGACCCTCATAAAACACACACATACGTCCACACATCCCTCATGTCAGAGGAAGAGAGATAGAGGGAGAAAATAAGAGCTGTCTGGTACTTGTAGTTCAGAAATGCATGTAAACACTCCAAATATTATAAAATGATTTATGGAAGGAATATATAGGCCTAGAGAAAATATGCGGGGGGGAAAACTATTCTTCTATATAACAGGGGTTTTCAAACTTTTTGACTCCAAAATGATTATTTCCATAGTAAAGGAGACAATTCCTAAAATATAAAAGGCAGATATATATGTTTATGTATAAAGATCCAGTTTCTCTTGTGAATAAGAAAAATATGTGTCTTTAAAATGTTATCTATGATGCTTTGTTTCCTTTTTCTGCATATCAATTTTGTTAGATGTAGAGAAACAAAGAATAAAATATGGACCTTTCTTGTGCACCTCTGGTTTGAAAACCCCTGTTATACTTATAGGCTATAGCTGGAAAGGTACCTGTGTGTGGAAATAAAAAGAAAGAGGGGGGAAAAAAACACTTTCAAAAACTGTGTTCTCCAAATATGACTTTGCATAGATTCTCCAAACCAAACTGGAGTCAAACCAACTGACAGATTCACCAAAATAATTTAATACTTAAAAAAAACATCAAAACATTCAGAGACTGAAAACATAAAAAAAAACCTCAATCAATATTTCCAAGTAATATTGTGATTTTACCTCCACTTAAAATCAAAGGTCGGTCATCTCTTCCCTTATATGCACTGTTTTTAGTTTTGTGAGTTGTCTTTGCCCTTCATCTTCCATTTCTCTCATCTCGCCCTTCTCTCCCTCTGAAACCGCACATAGGAAGTCTCCATTAAGGTTTGAAGTCATGTGGGCTTCATGACCTCCAAACTCACCAGTAAGGTCCGTTTGGGCCACTGTGAGAGTGGTGTAGTCTTGGGTGGTTGTGTTAAGTGAGGTGGGGGAGCTGTGGGTAGGGTCAGGACTGTAACCCAGGTGGTAAAGGTAACCATTGGCACTCTCCATAGGTTCCTTCTTCACAGCAGATAGAGTGTGTACACTAGCCAGGCTGTAGAGTGCTGGGCTGGGCTCAAGACAGGTTAGCTGCAGCCTGTCCTGCTCCTCCACCTGGTTGTGGCACAGAGAGGCGGAAGCAGGAGAACTGCCATCAACAACACCTGACAGATGACAGAAAGAGGATTGAGAAATGTCCCAAAATGAGAGAGAGGATAAAGCTCTTAAACTTTTTTGTGGTACACTCTTAAAAATAAAGGTGCTTCACGATGCCATAGAAGAACCTTTTTGCCAAAATGATTCCGTAAAGAACCTTTAACATCTAAAGAAAGAAGGTTCTTTGTGGCAAAAGAAGGTTCTTCAGAGGTAAGAAAGAAATGGTTCTTTAAAGGGGTCATCTGGTGCCACATAAACTCTTATAAGCTGTTTGGACAGAAATGTTTGTTGGGAGTGTGTGTACACAACCACCCTACAATGATAAAGATCTGCCAGTAGTTTTCTGTTAATTTAATAAAAATAAGTTGCCCCTTCTGAAAACAAGCCATTCTCAAATGCATGTCGGTGTGAAGGCCACTCCCACAATATTTGATTGACAGCAGCGTGTCACACAGACTGAACTGGTGTCTTACCTCAGACCCTCCCTGAGCAGTGTTGGCAGATTGGGCGGTTTTCAATTTGTTTGTGCGGGTAAACATTGGCTTTGTTGGGTGGACAAAATTTGGGCGGGTTTGGGGTCTTTTTGACGGTTTTCAAACGTATGAATTATATAGACTAATTAGTTAACATTCAAGCGCAAGTGAGCATACCGCATCACAACGGTACTAAACACACGCACACTGCAAAGACTACTGGTGCCGAGGCTGACTTCACGGCCGCATACAGACTAGATGATTCGGCAGTGATGGGTGTTTAGCACGATAACGGATGTAGAACTGTATAGTGTTCATGGCTAAATAAGTATGGTATAGAGTTTTAACTCTCACAATGTGAATTACACCTGTTGAGGGAGAGATGACATGACTCTTATCACTGCAACCTCGAAATCAGAGCACAGTTAAATAAAAATCTATATGAACCTGTCTTTTTTCTTTTTGTATGGTTCAGATTAGTATTGAAATCTGCTGCACTCGTTACTTTCGACTGCAAAGTTTTGTATAATGTTCAATGTAAACTTCAAAGTCTTTCTAGTTCTGTGTGAAATTATAGAGTGAAAGGTAAGCGCATTCAATTGTTATTTTTTTTATTAATGTCGGATTATCATGCAGTATGCATCAATTAATTATAGTTTTGACTGTCATGGTGTATGCATGATCACTATATTGGACACTTTTTTTGCATTTGAATTCTTACTGTAGACATTAAAAATTATGCAATTATGCAATGCATAATTTGGCCGGTTTTTAGGCGGGTATTTGTGAGCTTTTGGGCTGGAAATCGTCCATCGAATCTGGCAACACTGGCCCTAAGTGATTGAGGTGTTCTGTTGTTGAATGTATTAATGAACATAGCAGTAGTCATTTACCCCCGACATCTGAGTGACTGAAGACACAGAGGATTTATGGAGCTTGTGAAGATTTAAAGGAGACGTACACAGAACAGAGTGATTTCTAAAGAGCTGTTTATGAAAGGGTAAAATGAGCGTTTTTTACACTATCTTTGAGAAATTTTAAAACAAACTATATTACAAACTTTCTATTAAGATCCTAAAGAATCATATAAGCTAGTGGAAAATTGACTCCTTTAAAGAACTGCTGATTGAATGGATCTTTGTGGAACCAAAAATCGTTCTTCCATGGCTTTGCTGTGAAGAGTGTGAAGTATGGTATACAAATATTATCAGGTTATACAGTTCATTTTCATGCAATGATTTTAGCTGTGATAATATTAAGAGATATTTCTTGAGCAGCAAATCATCATATTAGAATGATTTCTGAAGGATCATGTGACACTAATTTTTTTAAATATATTTAAAATTGTAATTTCGCAATATTACAGTTTTGCAATATTTTTCATTGAATAAATGCAGCCTTGGTGAGCGTAAAATACTTAAAAAAAAAAAACACTAAAAAAGCGTTTCTTTGACACACACCCAACAAACCCAACCGACCTGTGGTCTTCTCATCCTACTCAAAGGATTGATGTTATCTTGTATGTTTGCTGAGACTCACTCACCTGATGAAGGTGAAGAAGATGATGAGAGTTGCAAGGAAGGAAGTACCACCTTGTTGCTGAGCAGCGAGGTCCTGTTGCCTTCAGAAACTAAGTTATAACCTTCAAGCTGCAAACTGTCAGATGGAGTCACATGGAATGCCGAGCTAATAGACGTGGTCTGGTTCTGGACCGAAACATCCTGCCTCACATCCTCTGCTTTCACCTCTACATCTGTCCCATTCAAAGTGCAGTGAAACGAGGTGTATGCCAGCGCAGGGTCTGCCATTACTGGTTTGTCATCTCCTGCACCATCCATCTCCACATCTGCTGCTGATCTGCAAGCCAAGGACTGGAGTCCCAAGTTCATGCCACTGAAGAGGACGTGTCCTGTGGTGGAGAGAAACGAAGGGGTGCCATTGTGGAAAACAGAGGTGGGAGTGTTGACCGAGACTCCATTAAAGATGACAGATGCCGGCGAGACTGAGTTCCTGTTGTCCCCAACCTGCTGGATTATGACCCCGGCCTCCAGAGCTCCAGAGCAGAGAGACACGACTGCATTACCCACGGTACCATCACTGCAGGTCGACATCGGACACGGGGATAGAGACTCCTGACCTTTACTGCTCTCATCCTCCGTACTGTGATTTCCATCTGATTCACTGAGAGAATGTGAAAGAGACAGTAAGTGTCTTCCTCTTAGTCTCCATCTCTACACTTTTGCTCATTATAACAGATTTATGTTCTGCGCAGTTATTAAGGAATTTATTAATTAATGTTATTATTATGTTCTTGTTTTATTTATTTTATATACACTTTTAATTGATAATATTATTTTGCTAATAAACACAAATGAAATAATAAGATTGCAAAAAAAATATTTTGGTAATACAAAATTGGGGCTAGCAATGGTCATGGGTTAAATTCCCAGTAAAAGCTAGAAATGTGATTGCAAGTCTCTTTGTGGAAAAGCAACTGCTCAATGCATTAAATAATAAATAAATAAAAAGCACTGGAAAAAATGTAGATTTGAGCCACTGGAAAAAGGAAAATATATGTGAAAGCAAATTGAATATCTGTGTTCACTGTGAAAATACAAGATAGAAATACTTAAAACAAATTATAAAAACTAATTAAGTAACTAACTAAGTATTTCTAAACTGTTCATTCACTTCAAGAAACAGCAACTTTGCTAAAACATCAAGTTATTTTAAATTTTACTGCATAATTGATGTAATACTTTTTGATGTTGGTGTTTTTGGCAATATTATTTGCTGTACAGTCGTACCAATGAACTACTCTAGAAGAAAGAGGGGGGATATTGAATTATTACTTTTCACTCTCTGCATAACATGAGCGCGGACTGACGCAGCTGCAGGAAGATGTAAGACGGGAGCGCGCACAGACAAATGGAGAGGTGAGTATCCACTTCACACCGCGGGACCCCCTACATCACAGCTTTCATGTGTCAGCGGTAATCCTGTCTATATTACATAGTCTTTTACGCACGCACGCACACCATTTGGCGCAATGAGTCCTTTGGCGACACTACCCCGCGAACACAGCGTGACTTCACAAATGGTCAGCTTTATTTCCATAGAGCCCACGCCAATAGGAGATGGGCCGCCAGTGACGAAAGGTTAAATTTAGCTGATATTTTAAAGAACGATACAGCGCGATTTATCCACTGACAATATTTCACAGTGCCTTCAGCTGTTCAAACATAAATTCGTTTAGTTGAAAGAGAAGGGCGCGTTTAGTGAATGACTGCAGCAGCTGCGTGACTCCGACATGACTTCCACAACTGTCCCGTGCTCCTGTTCACTGCCAAAAAGAATTTGCCATTTTTTTCTTAGCGATCACGTCATTAAGTTACGGGAGATTAAACAAATGACGCGTTCTGTCCATCCGTACAAGAGTTTTGGCCGTTGGTTCGCGTTCTTAAACGCGCATTGAGACCACTGCGTTCTCTTAAATTTTTTCCCATTTAAAAACACATTTCAGCATTGTTATCATGTTATATAATTTTAATATAATATATCCCTGGGGACTGAGGTTTAGATAAAAGCCATTACATTTTTTTTATTAAACACTGATGATCTATTTTAAACATTATAAAATGTAATAGCTAACGGTTGTTGATTTTTTTTATAATAAAATGCTACCGATCAAATCTTTGTTAGAGAGGTTCCTGGCTGAAACTCTGAATGGGGATCCTAAGTCCATAATAGTTGAAACGCCTGACATGGGCTATTAATAATATCACTTATGCCACACCCCCACATTTGGCATTAAAAGGAAAGCACGGGATGTCCTCCATAAAAACAAATGCTTGCATGTTTTGTGAGCCTAATATATGCAAAAAGGCCAAATGTAAAATTACCTCATTTACGTATAAAATATATGATAAAATATAAGATTGTTGACAAAAACATTCCTGATCAAGATGCTTCAAGCAACGTGTGACATTAGCTTTCTGTGAATGGAAAAAAAATATGTGTGTGTGTTTGAGGGAGGTCACTTCCACCAGGTGCGCTGGAGCTTTGTTCACAAAGAGAAAAACATTAAAGTGAATCCTGTATTACCAGTGCATGTGTGTGTGTGTTAACAGAGTGCTGAAGAGGAGGTTTTCCTATCCCCTCTGGCTAAAAAGAAAAGTAAATAAGTCGGAGTGATTTATGTGGTGGGGCGAACCTTACGCGTCAATGGATCCTGAGTAGCTACTCGCTCAAAAATAAACACACACATACACGAGGTGGTGACTCACGCGATACATTTTACGCACACGTCTGGATGTCCTTTAGAAGCTGCCTTTCAAAATGTCGATCAAAGCATGTTTTTTCTCTATAATTTAAGATCATTAAGAATAAATTAAAGACGAGTCTAAAAGACTTGTAAGAACTCACAAGTTATGACAGTAGACAAGCAAACAAAGAGACACATTTTAGATGCGATAATAAAATGCCAAGATATCTCAGAAAACTTTGCCTTAATAACTGCATCTCAGTTTATTCAATAAACCAATTCAGAGTCTTGACAAACTTATATTCCATATTCGTTCATTGAGAAAAAGTTTGTGTTTATGGATTTCTAGTTTTCTCACCTTTTGGACTGCGCCTCTGACGGGTTTCTGTCTCTCTGCCTTCTGTTTTTGAACCAGTTGCTGACCTGTGTGAGGGACAGTCCTGTGATCTTGGCCAGATTCCTCTTCTCGGCCGGGGACGGGTAACGGTTCTGCTTATAGAGGTCCTTCAGAGCATTCCTGGAGCGCTCTTTGAAGCAGTACACCGTCTCCTCTCCATCCCAGATGGTCCGGGGTAGTGGAAACTTCCGTCGCAGGCGATATTTATCCACTGCGCCCAGCGGTCTACCGCGGGCCTTCTCCGCCTCCGTGTACCGGGCTTTGTACCATAAGTCCTGCAGGGCAGAGTGGCACAAAGGGCTGAAGCTGTGGCTCTCCAAGATGCTGTAAAGTTCCTGGTATCGCGCTTGGTGGAAAGCCACCAGCGCTTGAGCGCGGAGGATACTCTCGTTACCGCGCAGTAAGTCACTCTGCGGAAGAGACCACAGAAACCGGGCGAGTCGATCCACGTTGCCCCCCTGCTGAAGAGCCTCGCAAACACACGCAACCTGCTCCGGTGAAAAAGCCAAAGAGGTCGTGGTTGTTGCGGGTGAAGTGTGCGCAGACAAAGAGTCCATAGTTGGCATCTTGCGCTCCGGTGGAGTGGTCTGCCCGACGAGCATCCCGGCCACCGGAGTGTCCAGAGTCAGGAGTTTGACGTGCCCCCGACTGTCCGTGGAGCTCTCGAGAGGCTCCGTGTACTTCACATTTTCCTTTTTGATCTCGCCTGCCACTGTCACTTCACTGGGGGAAACAGACATTGTTTTTATTCTTCACCTCAGATTCCTTTAGTCCGTCACCCCGCCTCGTTTTTGCCCAAAGCTGATCAGGTTACCCGTGCGCCATGCGAGTGATATCGGGTGTCTTTGTAAGTGGATAGCTTTCCCCTTTCGCTCCAGCAGCGTGACTTCTCAGCCCGATAGTTTGAGGGGGACACACATGATTGGCTACTCGAAATTTCAAAAGGGGCGGGGCGAACGCAGCTTCAAAGCGAACGCATTGAAATGAAGCTGTCACTCAGCCGTGACGCGCTCCCGCAGCTTACCTGCGCTGTAGGTGAGCTCTCATTCGAAGCTTTTGTGTGCTGCTGTGTGTTTACTTTGAGCTTAACAGACTCAGACTGTTCATACAACAGACACTTCAAACGACGTAGACATTTACAAAACGTCAAACCATACCCATTTTTTCCCCTCCGTTTAAAAGGTTCTGGGTCTAACTCTGTGAAAACTTAGTTTTGACAGTTATTGTTAGGGTAGGGTGCGTAGGCTAAGTGTGTAAATTAATAAATATGTAAAGTGTTAAATTGATTAATTTATGAATAAAAAACAAAACAAAATAAAAGGTAAAAATAGGCTACCAAAAAAAAAAGGACAATAGAAAACAGATCTATCTATCTATCTATCTATCTATCTATCTATCTATCTATCTATCTATCTATCTATCTATCTATACATATACTCGGGTAACTCGAGAAGTGTTTGAGTAGGAACAGTTGTAGGCATATTTGTTTCCACCGGGCGGTTTTGATTGTAACTCCTATGCGCTCTGGAGTGTGTTGAATGCGGTTTATTCTTTTTCAGGCGGGCTAAAACATATATCTCCACGAATAATGGATGATCAGGGATGCCCGAGGTGCAAGACGACCAAATACAGAAACCCATCTTTAAAGCTGATGGTGAATGTGTGCGGCCACACGCTGTAAGTTACGTTACATGCTGTCAGATCTCTTATTCAAACCAACCTGTGCAGACCCTTCAGATTTAAGGATTTATTCGTCATGGCCAAGATTAAAAGTTGCATTTTTTATGCGTTATACTATTTTGTGTTGGCTGTGGTAAGGCTAGTGTTTCAACCTGTGAGTGCAGTAAACCGATATTTTTATGACATTTAAAGTAACGTTAACATTCGTTTAGAAACTCTTCTTGCAAAAACGTTAACGTTGCCATGGTAAATTACTTTTTGCAATAAAAATAAAATTCATAATAAAGTAGAATGTGATCTACAAATATTATAAAGAGCTTTTATAATCATTTACAGTTCAAAGTTATGTTTTGATGCATACATGAAAACACATGAAGTTGTAGCAACAGTTCTTTCAGCTAACGTTACTTGAAAAATACTACAGTACTTTAAAGCAAATAGTGTTTTTGAACCATACTTTAGTGAAGTGTGTTATGCTATCAAGCTTATATTATTTACAGCACTTTGTTAATGAATGCTACAGCATGCTGAACTGGTACTAAATACTGTAGTATACTCAGATTTGTTTCTAAACAGTAAACTGTAGTGTAGTAGTATTCCCTATAGTAGACAACTTATAATACAATACTGGTTAAAGTAATTTGTTAATATTACTATAGTTCTTATATTAACAAATCAACTATAGAATTATCACAAAGCCAATTAAAGAACTTTACTATAGTGTGGTTTAACAACACCATATTAGTACATCGCACTATTTACTATAGATTGCTATTGTATGTTTTTCACGTGGGCTGAACTAAAATTGGCAGTTTCATTGTAGTAATAACAAAAATCTGTGACAGTGGTATTTTGGAGGAAACTGTTAGGGTTGAATACGTATGTTTAAACTAGCTGTTTATTTGGTGCATGAGAAAAGTCATTCAGCCACAGAGAGAGTGTAAAATGTATGTTTAGTGTGTCTGAAGTTATCTGAGTCGTGTTCTGGATGCCCTTGACCTGCACAGAACTTAATGGTGGACTCATGGTGGACTTCTGACCCAGGACTCACAGATTGTATGAATATATTACACACTGATGACACACTGCTGGAGACCGTCCAGCACACAGTCGCCTGGTCATTTCATGAGAGTTTACATCTGTATGCAGAAAATCAGGACGGGGGAATTACAGCTAATAAATAGTCTGTGATTAAATACGAATGATCGAGTGGAAGGAGATGTTGCTTGTGTTTCTTCAACTATGGACGTTTTTTGGCCTTTTGGACTTTGGCGAGAAAATAAATGAAGAAAAGTTTGTTATGCGAGATAACACAACTATTAAGTCCTGTATATGAAAAAGGTAGTAACCCGGTTAAATTTATTATATCAGTAAATTGGCCAATGCCAAGTATTTCTTTCATTATGTGAGCTGTACTGTTTAAAACAACCTTCTTTACCGTGGCAGTCAACCTTGTAAATGTCAATTTTGTTCCACTTTTTCCATTGACGCTCATCTAACTGCTCTTGTATCACACAGAGCTTCTTTGATTTCCGTCACAGGTAGTGGTTTACTGGGAAAAATCATTTGTAATATATGTACATTTATTTTGTGTTATGTGTAAACAGAAAAATTCTGTCAGATATTTATGGAGTATACATGTATGTCTCACAAATTTAAAGTAGCTGAATGATCTTTTTTTCATGGGATGTCTCACACAATGAAAGAATGTTTAGAAATTGTGAAGAGTAAAATGAACTTACTAAGCAAGCCATGTGCAAATTGTAGACAGTTGTTCTTAATCTTTTGCGCATGTAAAAACACATGATTAACTGATTGAGAAATTAAAATAAGATCTCTTTATTCGTACAGAATTTGTGAAAAAAAATGACATGATTTAAAAAAAAAGTGTTTTTTTTTTTTTGACACTACAGATACTGAAATGGTTACTTATTTTACTCCTTTTCTAGATTGTTGTAGTATTTATAATAGTCTAATAATAATGTAAGTCTATATAAGTGTATTTTAAGGTTTAAAATCTACAGGGTAAAATAATAAAATCTAATAGAATAGGCATTTGAAAAACCTAAAGTCTGTCAGTGTTATTAAAAACCCCTTGTGGGATATAAAAGTGCGTGTAGTTGAAGAAACACTGTGTTTGTGATTGTTAGGCTGATGCTGAATATGTCCTGATGACCTGCAGCAGTGAAGAGGGAAGGGCACAAGTAGGTGTGTGTGTGAGAAATAGTTGATGAGAGGGACACAGGTAGCTTGTGTGTGTGTGTGTGTGTGAAATGCAGGAGTTTGCAGATTTTGTGTGTGCGTGATGGGGTCAGTTGTGCTGAGCTAGAGGAGTGTAGTAACCTCTCAACATGCTGACAAACACCGAGCAGAAGTGGAGGAATGGGGGAATGTCTCGAATTTATTCACATGAGAGTCTGTGTTGGAGTATTTAACGGTCTGTCGTTTTCCTCTCACGAATGCACACAACATGCGTATGTTCAGAAATAAAGTCTACCCTCCAAAGCAAGTTAAAGTAACCAGTTGAGATGCTTCAGAGAAAACCCAAGCCAGATCTCAGCTGAGCCATGGTGCAGTGGTCAGTACACACATTCCTGATGCTTTGCACTGCCACCTTCACAAACCAAAAGTATACTACTGTTCAAAGGCTTGATGTTTTTAAAAGAGGTCTCTGATACTCCGCATTAATTTTGATCAGAAATGTGAGGATTTTCAGGATTCTTTGATGAATAGAACAGTATTTATATTGAAATATGTCTTCAGATGCATCAGTTTAAACCATCTTGTTAAATAAAAGCATTAGTGTTATTCAAAAATAGGATTACTTAACCCTTTGTGGCATTTGGGGGGGGGGGGGGGGGGGGGGGGGGGGGGGGGGGGGGG
>JAUCMU010000024.1:10803503-10837913 GCA_032275025.1 Enteromius treurensis
GCTTATTTTATGTTCCACACACACACACACACACACACACACAAAAAAGGTTTAAAACAACACAAAGAGTAAATGACGACAAAATATTAACTTTTGGGGGGAACTTTTTCTTTAAGATGTAGATTTATTTATTATTATTATTTGTAATATTTTGTGTGATATCTTAATGAAATGATACTCTAAATAAGAAAGTAAATCTGCCAGCAGTTTTTGAAGAAAAGTCTTTTGGAGTAATTCATTCAAATCATTTAAATGGCTGATTCATTCAGGAATTCAGTAAATGGCTCATTTTATGAATGGGCCTTTGAATCATTGGTTCACTAGACTTGTTCAAAACGCTGATTCATTCAGAAACTAAACCCTGCCGTTTTGCTCCCAGATGCACAACCGTTGTGCTATGGCTATATAGGTAATATGTTCTCTGCAAAATTGCGCAAAAACATAATATTTAGTTCTGTGTGTGTGTGTGTTCTTATTTACTGAACTGTTGTATAAACTTACATTATAGCTTGTGATATTCAGCACTCGTGAAATATCACTGGACCAGTGCAGTAAAGGCTAAAATATTTAAATCACATTATTTTTCGTAACTAATCTATATTAAATTCAAACAAGAACTCAAATTAATAAATGAATTTCTGAACCATATACATAACTAATGTTTAATGTGTAATATTCAGCACGCTACGCGCACAAACATTTGCGTACACACAGACACACCAGCATGCTTGTATTAGCCAATGTTTGAGTATGACGTGGGTGTGTGTGTGTGTTTATATAATTTTGTGGCGCGTCTATGTTGTAAAGCAGGTAAGACAGGTTTGTTCTTAAAAAAAAAAAAATCCTTTCAGCGGTCACTGCAGAGGACACAGACCTGAACCAACATGTCATGAATGTGTATGCAAACGAAGAGGGGGAGCAGTACATCTAAAAAACTGCCGTTTGAGAGTAAAAACAGAAACAGTGCGCGTAATTGTCTGTGTTTGTGTGTGTGTGTGTATCCAAGTGCATAAGTTTCCACTAACGTGTCTTGTGGTTGGCATGAAGAGATCAGTGTTGTGTATGTTGGCATGGATCTTGGCACATGGAGGATCGTACCGGCAAAAAGTGTTCATCAGCTTTAGATGGCTTTAGACTCCTAGGCAGGAGGCACGCGTATATGGTTATATTTAACGCACAGATGTTTCTGAGCTGTGCAGTTCAGCGATGTGTGCGTTCGTCTGACTTTTTGCAGGCAGAATCATACTCTGCGTACATGTGGACAGAGCCAGTAGAGGCTTGGAGATCAAAATAGTATTACAGGGCATGGAGAGGGCATTGGCTCTCACACTTGTTACTTGATCTCAGTTAATGCCAGCTGGAGGGTCCACAAAGCTCACTTTATCCCCACTGAACCTGTATGTGCATTCACTAGTGTTACACGGTAAATTCAGGACACTTTCTCAGTGTGACTTCAGCAACTGATGATTATTTTGCTGTGAATAGGACAAGATAAGGTGTTGATGAGCATATTTTGTTGTCTTTGTGTCAATATATCTGTGTGTTTTTGTGACATTTTTCTCTTGCGCCCCATGCAGAGCGGTGTGAGTGTGTGATCATTTTCAAATGTGCTGATCTGAGGTGAATGTGTGTGTGTGTGAAGGTCAGGAGAGGTGCTGATAGACAGTTTATATTTGTTGACCTTGGAGCGTCCTGAAGACTTGCATAGTCAGAGTCCCGACGCGCTCTCCTGCCTCATCCCTTGTGAAACAGAAACCTTTTGCCGGTCTCTCACATTCCACTTGAAAAAAATTACATTTTTTCCACACGCACATTGTTTCATGGAGTTTTGTCGAAAAAAGTAATTCTGGAAAACCTTGATGGACAATTATCATTTGCAGATTTTTATCAATAGTTATTAACAAAAATAGTAAAATAAAACTTCCAATGGAGTTGCAGGATGACTTAAAATATTAAGATTGATAAATTAAATTAGTATATAAAATAATCTGACTCTAATCTCAAATAAAAACTCAAAAACAAATGTTTACACACCCACTTTTATAAATACTTATTTATTTTATTTAGTCGATAAAATAAATAAATAAAGAGGTTAAACAGAAATTATTATCTTGGACGTTGAGAGCCAAAATGTTAAACGCTTAAAAAATGCTATTTAAAATGGATGAAAAATTGCAACACACAGAAAATCAGCAGCTAAATATAAAATATAAATTAATAAAATAAATATATTGTAAAAATAAACCAGGATGTCTGTGACTACTCCCAGCCTTGTTGCTTTCCTTTTGGCAAACACATTAATGTAAGCTTAAATTATGAGAATATTATCTGAACTCTTTAAAAAAGAAAATTCTAAAAGCTAAAATGAAACTGATTGGGTGACTTTATGCAGTTTTTGGTCAAGGTGCACAAGTTTTTATTAGTCCAACAGGGGGAAAAAAAGCTGTTTTCAGTGTACAGGGCTGTAACCATTTGGCAGTGCTTAAATGTTCATGCCATCATATTTAAAAAACAAAAAAAAGATATTTAGAGATTTAATTGGGGGAATAGGAAGTTGGTATGCAAAATATTCTTGGGCCCACCTGTGCTGTTATATGTAGTTATAGCTGATTTCATATTTACTCAATCTAAATATTACATATAAAGTGATTTTGCAGATCTTAATGTCTTAATGAATGTTTTTTGCAGAATAAGCTTTAAAGTCTATGATCAGCTTGGTCTGCTTTGGTGAATGACAGTGTGTACTATGGTACAAAGAGAATAGCTAATTATGATAGTTGTTCACATAAAATCTTAAAGGTACAGTAGCAGAAAACTGCCTGGTTTTTATTTAGTTAAATTATGATCAGTAAAACAAAATCCAGACTCTTTTTGACTAAATAAACTCGCTTTGAATAAAATGCTACAGAAGTTTATACAGTTCCCTTTAAAGATTTGCATGTCTGTTTTAGAGAAACAGCCTTCTTTTGGTCTCCTTCCCAAAATCAAATTTGAGAAGGCATAGTTTACAGCAGAATTTCCCAAATCCCGTCCCACGTTCTGGTTGCTACTTGTAGCTGAATGCTGGCAAGAGGCAATACCAACACACCTCAGAAATAATAACTGGCGTTTGCTGGTTTGGTGAGGAAAATTATCACACCCGCAGAATGAACAAACAAATGAGCCGTTGCATCGTAGAGCCATTCCTGCGCCAGTCAAAATGTTCTGTGCCTCCCAAGACAGAAGTCTAAAATGCAGATCCAGGGGAGATGGTTTGTTTAAAAAATGAAAAATTCAAGTCCACCTCGTAAAAACATGTTTACTATGTGTTAATGTCAAACATATGGACTGATTCACTGCCCAGGCAGGGGTGAGGTTAAAGCGCTGGACGGCACTGAATGTCGAAACGCAGCAGATATATGATTGATTTAAACACAAGGCCCCGTTTAACTGTGTGTAACTGCTTGGAGTGAAACTCTGAATGCGCAGACAACCGGAGGGGTGTTTCAGCTCAGGGATTTCCTTCCCTCTCTACCCCCGCACAGTAATGAAGATGGATCGAGCCGGCAGCTCTGTTTTAAGGGCGCAGGGGAGTGAATATGTATCTATAGTCACTCAGCGTATTCAGAATCAGCAGCATTTCTCTTTACACACACACACATATAAAACAAAACAAATTAATGCTGAGTGCAGATGTACATTTTGAGTTGGTAAAGATGCGGTAGTGGTTTGTGTGTGTGTACTGGAGTTCTGAAGAGTTTTCCACTGGTATTAGGCTGTTGACAGGGTAATCTATGATTGGATAGTTTGTATGTGTTGACATGGAAATCTCTAGACAGATTGTGTTTGTGTGTGAGACATAAGTTTGGAACTGATCAGGCTGGGTGGACAACAATTTATGTTAGTTTTTTTTAAATTCTTTATTAACCACAAATGTTTGATGTGCATGTAGAAAGTTAAAGCGTTCAATTTGTAGAATATATATAATAGTTTTAGTGATTAAATAAAATCTGGCAAGTAACTTTATTTAAGAAACCTACTGCAACTATATTAGTTTTAATTGTAATGGCAAAAATATTTTACAAGCTACCATAAATAATGTGGGGGAATATATACTGTTGTCCAAAGGTTATATGTCAGTAAGATTGTTAAAATATATATATTTAAAATAAGTCTCTTATTGTCATGTGCTAATTCTTTTGATTTAAAAATACAGTAAAATACATTAAATTGCAGATGCACTTTTTAGCCTTTTTATTTAAATATATTAACAATTTTTATGATGGCGAAGCTCAGATTTTCAGCCAGTCTTCAATGTCACACAATCCTTCAGAAATCATTCTGTAATCAGTGTGCTGATATGATGCTCTAAAAAATTCCCTCTTATTATTAAATGACGGACAAAAGTGTTCTGTTTTTTTTTTCTTTGATGCATAGATTTTTTGAAAAGACAGAATGGATTTGAAATAGAAAGTTTTTATAATATTATGAATGTCTTTACTGTCTCTGATATAAAAAATATGAATTTGGTATGAATGGTGGTCTCAAACTAAATGGTAGTATAAAACTTACACATTCATATTAAACATACATTATGCCCAATTTATATTTGCCTGCCATTGCCTAGTGTTGCAAAACTGTCATTTTGTACTTTGTCTCTGCACTCACTCGGGAATGTTTAATTGCAGTCAATTAACAGATTCTCACAAGTGCTCTTTTTCGTGCTCTAGTTACTTGTATCACTGTTATTTTCTCGCTTTTTCTCGCTTTATTTTTGTGTTGCATTATTTTACTTGGCTGTTTTTTGCCTTGTAAATGCATGCAGTATTTTCAAACCTAAGTAACAAGACGCTCTCCCATGGAAATTCCCTCTCCACACACACACACTTCTTCCATGCATGCTGTGGTTTCTGTCTGTCTCCAGCAAGTTCAGTTTCCCTTGTGTGTGTGTTGCCTTTGTGTGTGTGTTGGCAGTGAGTGATGTTGTCATACATCTTTAGATCCCCTGCTTGGATCTGTATCCGTAGAGGGATGTGTGTGTTTGTTGGCACCCATGCATTTGTGTGTGTGTGTGTGTGTGTGTGTGACTTAACCTTAGACAGAATGTCTGTTAGTGTTGTTTAAATGAGGTCATCTGCATTAACAGTTCCATTTGGGCATTTTAAATAGTCTCCTCAACTGGTGTTAAATAAAATAGAGTGTAAAATGAAAATAATCTTGAAAGAAAACGAAACAAAAGTCTAACAGAAGTGAAATATTTTAAAGGTATACCTACTTTCTAAATGGTTGTCCTCAGAAACCACACTTGTTTCCAGACTTTGTGAACCAAGTGTCCATGCCGTTTAGCCAATCAAAAAAATTTAACATAAGTGTTCATGGGCAGGGTTTGAAACAATTGGGTAACTTGTCAGTCTAAATCTTAGCTACATTTTTAGCATTGTTTTTTTTTATTTTATTTATTGTCATGACAAAAACTGCATTTGTATTGTCAAAACAGTGCAAAAATGTGTTTCTTTCTTTCTTTCTTTCAGGGTCAGACTGTTTCCTTTGCTTCCGTGTCTCGTATGGAGGAGGTGTTGTACGTCTATCAGTCTCAGTTCATTGACACGTATGGGCCGCCCGTTCCAGAACTTGACCAATTGGGCCGATTAGGGTAGGAATCAATTGAATTTTACTAATGTTAATTATTATATTATGGTAACACTTAACAAACTTTAACAAAGGTTAATAAATAGTGTAAAAACAAATGAGACCTTAGTGTATAGACTCTATTTTTTTATAAATTATATTATATTATATTCAGTATATCAGTAAGTTAATGGCCATTAAGGGAGACATTTTGTTATTATCATTATTTTTATTCATGCATAAGGATGTTGTTTCCTTTTTGTAACTTCTCTGTTCCCTTTCTGTTGAGAGTGTGTGTTTGACAGTGATAAATGAGCTCTTATACAAACAAATAAACCACATCTCCCATGGTGCACTGCTCCCAGGGTAAACAGGAAGTCTGCTGACATTTTTGCTATGCTTGCAGTTTTACGCTTCACTTCAGTTTAACTTTGTCTGTAAGACACACTCTCATTCTTCTGAAACACACAAGTCTTTGAAACTAAATTAGTGCATAATTAGGGACTCTCATTAATGCAATTATATTTATTCTACTAAAGCTGTTTACTATATCCTATCTTTATAATAATGTCTTAATAATCTCAACATGCTCCCACGAGGTGTCTAAAAACAGCTTTTATTAGGCTACTGATGACTATAGTATTAAAGGGGTAGTTTTGATGACAGAATGTTCACCTAAAATTAATATACAAATTAAGCTTCCATTGAACGTGTGTTTCTGTCACAGAGGCTGTTGACAGAGCTTAACCTGAACCCACACACACACAAACCCACACACACACACACACACACACACACACACACAAATACAAATAGATAGATACACACTGCAATCTTCAGCAGAGGATCTTGTGATGTGGTTTGAGCTGAAAAGCAGAGGACAGGAGAAGAAAAAGAGTGAGGGTTATGAAAAGGGACGAGAGGGTGGATCACTCTCTCTTTGTTTCTTTTTCGTTCTAAAATCATCTCTTTTTTCCCCTTTCCAGCTTTAGTCTTTTGAAGTTGAGAGTGGACGAGTCTCTGAGTGTTAGTGTGTGTGTGTGTGTGTGTGTGTGTGAGAGGTTGACAGAGAGACAGATTGTTTTTTGCTATTTGTCTTAGTGTGTTTTGACAGTGAGTTAGTTGAGATTTATGTTGGACTGGTTTGTGTTTTTGGAGGGTCATGTATGTATTCACTTCCTCCTCACCCCCGGGGCGAACCCCGTCCTCTGTGTCTGTCCCTGTTCTGTACCTGTATAAATACAGATTGGGTGGGGCATTTTATTAAAGACAGCTGTGTGCGTTTGTGTCTTGAAAGGAGGTGATTGGGTTGAAGTTCTTTCCTTCACACACGTTGTTTTCAAATGCGGTCAGCTGTATCTGTAATGTGTGCATATTGTTTTAATAGTTTTTCTTTTTGGAGATAACTATGCCTTAAATTGGTCATTCTGTTCTTACAGTGTTGCATATAAATGTATTTCCAGTTTTGGCTGCACAAGTGTTCTTTCAAGGATCAGTTATCTTCTCATTAAATCCTTTCAGGACACACTCATTGTTGAATGATGTCTCTGGTGAGCTTTGAGACGTGTCTGCAGAGATTTGGATAAGGTAATTAGTTTAAGAGGCATTTGTTGTTGGACAGGACACAGCTTGTATGCAAGTCTGTGTTTGTTTGAGTTTAGTAAAATGTTTTTAAAAGACGTCTATTATGCTCACCAAAGTTGCATTTATAAGATAGAAAAAAGTAAAAATTGGAATATTGTGGGAAAAAAAGAAGTTTATATATATATATATATATATATATATATAAATATAAATAAATGTAATTTATTTCTGTGATAGCAAAGCTATATTGTCAGCAGCCATTACTCCAGTCTTCATTGTCACATGATCCTTTATTATTATTAATATTATAAATTTTGAAAACAGTGCTGTATAATTTGTATAAAAAATATTTGATAAATTTAACATTTTAAAAGAAAATTAGTTATATTAAATACTTATAAAATAAATAAAATTAAAGCTTTTGTAAAATTATAAATGTCTATATTTATTTAAACTTTTTGTCAGTTTAATTTGTCCTTGCTGAATAAAAGTATTAATTAATTTATTTTTTAAATCATACTGACCCCAAACTTTTGAATGCTAGTGTAAATAGTCTGAATAGTGAAATTATATGCAACAAGTCCAAAAGTCTGGAACCGCTAGTGAAAATGTTTTTACTTTGCATTAATTTTAAAATTTAATGCAGAATTGATATTTCTTTGTTGAATTTCTTAGTATAATTTTCATCAGGTTGCAGCAATTGCTAAGGGCTTGTCTTTCATTGCCATGCCAATGTTTAGACTACTTTTTCTACAGAAACACACTTTGTCATACAGGAAGTCATCTTGTGCTAGACAGGAAGTAATCCATCAGCAGGTCAGAAGAGGGCACGTGTGTGAACAGGGTCAGTAGCTTTATTGTGTTTTTCAACATAAGTCTGGTTGATTGTTGTTTATTTAGGTAATAAAAAGCAAGATGTTTTGGGAATCTAACCATGTCCAAAGCAAACAGTTAAAATGTAGTAAAACTACTTATTACACACACAAAATTTCATTAAACAATTTCATTAGGGTAATTCAGTAAGTGTCCAAATTCTAGAAAAACAGCCAAAAGGTGTTTCATTTTATAATCATTTTGCATTTTACAGCACAGCTGGATTAACCAATTAGCATTCAAAGCCAGGGCATCTGATTTATAATATGCTTGTCTAGAAGGGTCGATGACTGCAGGCACATCTTCCATCCCTCCTTGTCTGTTTATTTATTTTTTTATTTTTTTGGAAACTGCATTTTGAGATTTGATATTTGCATATGCAAACAATTCTAAAACAAAGATTCTGGCCTTGGCTTCAAGAGTAAATTTGGCTTGCAAATGGCCCCTGTTTCTGTGTGCAAGAGGTAGCAAGAGAGAGCTGAACTTCTAAAACATACCCCTAGAGTGCATTGTGGGGAAAAAAAGCACGGACAAACGAAACTTGTTCACCTTTTTCTCTCTCTCCCAGTTTACAGATTTGAGTGAATTTTGCATTTCACAGTGGTGTGGCTTTTCTTTGGAGTAAGGACTCTTGATTTCCCAGATGTGTATGGGTGTGTGTTTTCGTTTTGCCTCATTCAGACTTGTTGTTGCTGTCTCTCTTTAAAACGTAAAACCATGCTACATGTCTTTATGCATTACAGACACACGCTGCCTCTGTAAACGGCAATATACCTTCGGACCAGTAGGTTTTAATGACCCAGTTCGTCTCTTGACTCCTGCGTAGATGAGTTTGCTCTCTGAACTCTGATGAGGATATTTGCGTCATGGATGAGTTGTAGTTTGATATATGTGTGTCTGACATAGCAGAGCGGGCAACCAGATCTGTTTGAGGAATGTGTGTGACACTGACCCTGTTAAAATGACAGATTGTCCAGCAGCTGCTTGAGAGTTTTCTTTGCTTTTTTTGAAGGGAATATATTTGTGCTCGGAAAGTATTTCTCAACTTCTATTAAGCATTATAACACACACAAACACACCATCATCACCACATTGTGTCAGAGCTGCATGTTTTAACCAAAACCTTCTCTATTCATGTTAGAATTTCAACCTCATTCATTTGACAACGTGAGTTATGTCAGCTAAATGTCCATCTTGTGAAGTATACATCAAGATAGCTGGAGCCAGAGTCTTGCAACCAGTAATATCCTTCTACTGTAAATATTTGAGTCGTTGTCCAAACCCTCACATTAGTCACTATTCAAACTACCTTCCAATTTTTTTATTTTTTTTTATTTTTTATTTTAATCTTTACTTCCTTTAGGACGTTTCTTCTTGTACTTCATTTTGTGGCTGTTTCATTCATATTAAAATATGTATTATTCAATTATTAACTTATTTTAACTTGTTTATAATTACCAAAATGTTTAATTCATTTAGTGTTAATGTCAAAGTGTTAAAACAGAAAGTTATTTTAAAATGGATTTAAAATGATTATTATATTTGACAATATTTACTGTATATTTTAGCCTATATAAATAATATATACAGTATATTATATAATATATAATATAAAATAATATAATAAAAGCCTAACAATGTATGGAAAATAATTGACAAAATACAATTAATGGAAAACATAGTTTATTCATTTATTTATAACACCATTTTGAGAAAGCCATGCACATTTTATTTTAGTTCCACTTTCTTTCTTTCTGAATCTGGATCAAAGAGTGATGACAGTGATTCACTTGTGGAATGATATGTGAGGTTTGTGGATTAATGATGGAGAACTGAAGCAGCATTCTGTGTGCATTAGCTCATGGTCCCGCGCTTCGGTAATCTCTGTTTGTTTAGAAAGTGTGTGAAGCTGAGAGGAGCTTAAGTGTTTCTGATGATACCTGACCCCCTCTATCACTCTCCTCCTCTTTCCTCTCTCTCTTTCCATTTTCTCTCCCTCTCACTGTAGTATCAGTTTACGTGTAATTTTCAGTCCTCTCATAATGAATGGCCGCTGTGGACTCCAGCTGCTGGAGAGTTTTGGGGGGTGCTGGGCTAGTGTGAGATCTCAGAGCATTGGGTTTCTGACACTTGCCCTGATGCTTTGTGGGTAACCAGTAGTTGTTAATTTGGAGAAGAATGAAATGTATTAAGAAGTGCCATTTTTTATGCATTGTTAGATATTAACTGCAATAACATGTTTATATATTTAAATATATAGGTATACAAATGCAATTTTATAAAATTAATTATAATATATTATTCTAATTATTTAGTATTGAAAATAGTTTGAGGTCTGCAAGGAAATGAAAATATTTTACTCTGCAAAGATGCATTTAATTGACCAAAAGTGACAGTAAAGACATTTATAATGTTAATGGACATATTTCAAATAAATATTGGACAAAAAAAATTCTAAAACATCTAACTGAACAAACCTTTGCACAGTAGTCTATAGTATGTTATATAACATTATATTTAGAAACACTATAAGAACAGTATAGGAACAGTTGCCATTTGCATTTTATTTCTGTTTCAAAATTAAACCAATTTGTTCTTGCTTTTGTGAAATCCATGGACTGGTGTATAAAACCACAGAGCTGCTCCCTCTAGAGGATTAACTTGATTACACTCAGACCCAAAATCGTGGGTTTGCAAAACACTGCTGAGCCGTTCAGTGTTCCATCTAATCATCCTCTCTCATCTCCAGGTATCTGAATCATGTACGCACAGCGTCTCCGCAGGATCAGGCTGGCGGTTATACATCGGGACTGGCATGCCATCGTGCCATCCAAGATGCTTTCAGTGGCCTCTTCCCCTCATGATATTACAGGACTACAGCCCCTGCCACTTCATCTGTTCATCAGTCTTCCTAAAGACTCACTGACAAGCGAAGGGAGAGCCTGTGATTGTTTGGATGCATGGGAAAGATTCCTTTAAAGGACTCCTTGTGAAAATGACCCGTTCAGAATACACAGGAGTCCATGCTGAAGAGTGACATAAACAAGCTTTAATAGGTGTACAGATATTTTTGTTTCAGTTAAATAAACACTTTTTTTTTCCTGTGTCAGTGTTGATTGTGTGATTGTCTCAAAGAAATGCAACAGCGTTCACTCTCAAGGAATAATGATTTATTTAAAAAAATTCTAAGAAAAACAAAACATTGGGAAACACTGAGTGTATTCATTCTGTCAGATGCTCACACTTCTGTTTCTTAGGATTTGGCTCTTCTGAAACATCTATGGAGAAAAAGAAACATTTTAGCACAGCAGAAATGACCTACCATCTTCATTATGGTATGTTGTGTACTGTGTATGTTTTTTCAATGATACCTTACCTAAGAGTCTCTTACCTCTGTCTTGAGTGTGTTTAGAGTATAGGACCCCTCTCGGCAGTGTAAAACTCACACACATCATCTCCTTATTTGGTGCCACATTTCTCACCAGGTGCACAGAACACTGTCCTTGCAGAGACGTCTTTAAACTCGCCTCCGCCCGCTCCACTACATCCCTCTGAGCATCGTCTTCCTTGGAGAACCCGTAGCAATGCACCTGGGGCAGGTTGTCAAGACTCTGGTCTGGCTCTGGGCCCAGCAGACCTATGAAGGCATCAAGGAACTCGAGAGCCAGCGCGGGAAGATTCATCACCACATGAATCTTCTGTGATCCCTTCATTAGAGCGGGCAGGCGCTCCTGTACAGGACCCCGGATGAAGTCCCGTCCATCCATGTTAAATGATGTTATTTTCCTGTCAACCTTGTTGAGTTTAGCGTTGTGCTGGAGCCAACGGAAGGATTCTGGGTTTAAGTCATTAGCGAGAACATTGCAGCCTCGACGGGCTGCTGGGACTACGAACGGACCAACTCCGGAGAAAACATCCAGGACTGTATCACCACGCTGAAGAAGGGAAATGATGCGCTCGTGTTCAGTGCTCAGTCGAGGGTTCCAGTACACACGAGAGAAATCAAACTCATAAAACACACCATTCTCACGTACCTGGGAGAGGATAAAAAGTGGATTACAGACAGATGTTTCATTAAAAACTAATGGAACTGCAGATGCTGGCTCTATATATAAGACAAACTCACTTTTGCTATCATGTTACTCTCTCCTGCCAAGACCTCCATTTGAAAGTTTCTATAAGTGGAATCAATAGTGTTGGTCTTGTTGACCACGCAAGTAACTCCTGGGTTCTTATCTATGATTACTTGACCTGGAACAAAACACCAGACGTCCATAAAAAGATTGAAGCATCAAGCCATCACCATGTCGTTTCAAACTAGGGTTATTAAACTTATCACTGTTTCAAACATTTTTATTGATTAAAAAAATATATAATAATAATAAATAATAATAATAATAAAAGAATAATAAAATAAAAAGGAATTAATATAAACAAACTAAATAAATACAGATTGAAAGAATATAAACTAAAACTGAAAAAAAAAAAAAACTTGAAATCTAAATAAAATTTTAAAAGTGGACAAAAATACAAAAGCTCAAACTAAAAAAACTAAAACATTAAAAAACTAAAATATTTTAAATAAATAATTCTAAAATAATTCCAAACCTGTAATGACATTCATTCCTCCGTAGAACACAAATTAAGAATTTTTTAAACAATGTTGGCAACTGATTTTCATTTTATGGCCAAAAGACACTGACTCTTTTGAAAGTACCTCTTTTTGTGTTCCACAGAACAAGAAAATGCATACGAGTTTGGAATGACATGACGGGAAACGAAAAGAGAACTTTATTAATTTTCTCACCAATCAGATTTCTGTAGGGGAGCTGGTGGTCTCTCAGATTCATGTGGGCAATGTGGCCCACTCTACTAAATCCTGACGTCACATCCTGTCCTTCAGGAAGTACAGCTCGCAGTATCTCCTCGCTCTTAAGGTTCTCATAGGTGAGTTTCAGTTCATACTTCTGGATCTCCTGAATCACCCCATACGCTTTCAGAGCTTCTGCCTCCTCACTGCCAAACGAATCTGCAGACGTAATGCTGTTTGGGTCCAACAGCAGCAGCCGATGTTCTCCTTCACTCCTGTCTTTATTAACATCTTCACTGTGTTCCTCTATGACCCGTTTGAGTCCTGGCCTCTGTAGTGCCACTTTCTTCAAGCTTTTCACCACTTTGTTGAGAACACTGGTTGGTATCCGTATGGCAGGAACACTGACTGTCTGACTGAAAGCTGCTCGGTCCAGTTCTGTCATGCCCCGGACTGTCTGAGGGGGCTTGTAGAGCCCAGGGTCAGTCATGTCGTTCTGAAACTGGACAAGAGTGGAGAACTGGAGGGAATTTCTTGCAAATTGTTTTTTTATTTTCTGAGACTGAGAGACACAACTGTGATGTTTCAGCAACAGAAACAAAAGTCTACCAGACCTGGGGGTCAAAGAGAGAGAGATAAATGAGACAAAAGAGGAATTTGCAACCTTTTAGTTAATTCATTCACAAAACAACTGAAATAAACGCACATTTTAGCAGCAGACTGTTAACTACGCTTGATAATAAAATACAAGCTTATATGCTTAGCCACAGAGCTTAAGCTTTGTTATTGTATTACTGTGTCTTTACATTTAGAACATAACATTAAGATTTATAATATAACACATTAAATGGTCACTGCTCACCCTCTCCAGACAGCAGCCATTCGAACACGCTTTTACAATACGTCATTTCTAAGCGACCGAGTCTTCGGCTCGCGATTGGTCTGTGACGTGAGATTTAAATGGACATGTGACCTTCTTCTATAATCACGTGAATAGCGATGTTTACTTTTGCTTGAGTCTCGTTTGGAGCCGGTGGAATGAGAGCGGGGCTCATGAATTGACGGCTCCGCTAGTGTTTAGGAGCGAGCAGCGGGGTTCTGGTTGTGTAGGACAGTAAAGTAAACGGCGGAACATGCCGAAAAACGACGCAAACTACAGCGTGCAGGCGGGGAGCGAGTATGAGCCCATCGGAGAGGAGAGCAGACCGCTCTTAGAACAGGTAAACCCCATCCTGTCATCTCCTGAGAACATTATTGGTAATAAGAAGAACGAGTGTCATTGAATGAAAGGTGTCCCCTTTGTTTCCCCACAGTAGCATAGTTTTAATAAGAATTGTAAATAATGAAAAGCTGACGCATATTTGCTATGTTTTTGTACGAATATATAATATAATATTTTGTATTATATATGCATGATTGTATGAAAGTATTAATGGAAACCCTTTTTTTCCCCCTTTCGCTCAAAACCATGCTTTGGTAAATAATTATGCCATAAAAGTCACATGACCTAAGCTAAAATAACCGTGACAACGACCTTTTTATAATTATGGCATGATTACCACATCTGTCTGAATTGAAAATGACGTGTGGCCAAGTATTTTAACCCATACTTGCAATTTGTGCTCTGCATTTAACCCATACAAGTTCACACACCCCCGGAACTGTGTCACAATGTCATAATTATGTTTGAACAAAACATAAAACATTTTTTTATGTAGCAGGCATGTGTTCCAAATCTATGTATTATATTTGATGTGTTTAGTATTGCTTAGGAAATATCTTATAATATATATTATTCTTAGAATTCTGGACATAAACCTTTATTTTCTAATATATTTTTTGTTTCCAGTTAATCTGTCAACCTTTTTATTTTTATTTGAATAAAGCTGTGTTTCTAATGCTTTCTGTTGAAATTTGAGAAGAGTATGTGAATTATGCCATTTGCTTTTCTAATCATTTTCACATCATCACATGCTGATCTTAAGCAATTTTATTTTGTCTTTGTGAAGATTTCACTTCCTTTTGTACTTTCAGTACAGTGATGACATTCGTTTTGCATGCGTCTTCTCTTGCATAATCTCTAGGATCTATTTTGTGTCAGTTTGCTCAAGTGTGAGCTGATATGTTGTTGTGTAATTCCTGGTCTTATCTTTCTCACAGGGTGCTCAGACTAGAGGTGCATCCTTCTGGTCTTCTGCTTTTAATCTGATGAATGCCATCATGGGCAGTGGCATCCTGGGTCTTTCTTATGCTATGGCCAATACAGGCATTGTTGGGTTCAGGTACACAGATTTAGTGTTCAAAGTTCAAACGTGTTGGCTACTTTTGTGGAACAATGTTGATTACAACAGATTTTCTATCTTATCCCCCCCCCCCTTTTTAACCAAAATTGTAGTTCTAGTAAGGTACATGCTTATATTGTACACAAACAGAGCCATGCAAAAATGTTCCATTCAAAAATATAAGTGAAGGACTTCTATGCAGAGAAAAATCGTAAATGTTGTCACAAACTATATGAAACAAACATTATACTACAAATGCTTTCAATAGTGCTGCCCTAGTGTTTGATAAAGAACAGTCATTTAAGCTTGTGGGGGGTTTTGTTTCCACTTGTTTGCCCACAGTATTCTGTTGCTGGTTGTCTCCAGTTTGGCTGCTTATTCTATCCATCTCCTGCTGCTCCTCTGTGACAAGACAGGTAATTTCAGCTATCACTTTTGACTACTTCTTCATTACACGCTTAACCCCTCACCAGGGTTTATTATAGTTAACTAAAATTATACAGAAACTAAACTCAAAGTTAAACAAAACTAAAAGCACACAAAAAATGAAAAACGAAAAATACAAAGATTAAAAACTAATTTAAAATAATGGAAAAAAAATAATACTAGTATATAATTGATCCTAAAATAACACTTATCTTAACAAAGTCTACATCAGGTGATAAATCTCGGATGACAGACAAAGGAGTCGTAAGCAATTTGTAACACTTTGAAATGGCTTCTCACGATTATACATTATAACCAGGCCTTATTATTGCATGTTTTTTTATTGTGCTAGGCATCAACTCCTATGAAGCTCTTGGAGACAGAGCATTTAAAAGACCTGGCAAGGTTGGTTAATATCACAGATCTAATACCTAGCTCACAGTGTTTTATGTATCTGTCATTGTCTTTTTTTGTCCCCTGAAAATTGCCTGTAGTTTTAATAATGTACTGCAATGTTTAATTTTGTTACATGAATAAATTATTGTATCCCTGGTCAGTATCTTTGTACTCATTACAATAGAGTTGCTCACATAAAATGTGTTTTTCACTTGTTTTGAGCAGATTCTTGTGGCCTGTACTATTCTCATTCAGAACATAGGAGGTGAGGTTTTCACTTTCCCTTGTATCAAACTGTATGGTTTTATGGTTCAAGTCATACAGCTGAACCTTTGAACTCATTTCTTAGAATTACTACATGCCCTGGTGCAGAGAATCTCCCCTCTCTTTCACTTTCATGCATTTAGTTTCAACATGTGGATATATTACTTTTAGCTTAGCGTGTTGGTCTGCAAACAGCAGCTATGCTATACTGAGAAAAGTTAATAAAAATCTGTCTTTTATTTCTGTCTGCCTTTTTCTGAACATTGCTTCCTACTCCGTGTGAACAATAGTGAGTATTCTGTGTGTTATGTTGTGTTAAGGAGCAGTGAATGTTTCATCATTAATCTCCCAAAACTACTTAACATAAAATCCATCTCACTTTCACTCAACAACTGTGTGCTTGTGTGAGCGTGAGTGCAGTCAAGTTTCGAAACCTCCCATCAACTATCTGTTAATCATCTGTGTTTGTGTGTGTTTATAAATGACTGTATGAGATGAACACGTGACGGTTAGCATATTAGTGTAAGTTTAGAAAATGTTGACTTCAGCAAAAATAGACTGTTTATTTCTGTTTGGTTTTTCTGAACGTATTTTTATGCATGTTGGCATCATGATGTTTTATATTTTGTGTTTGAGGTGTTGCTAAGCTTGCATGCATAATGTGCCGTTGTTCTTGTTTTCTAGCCATGTCCACCTACTTGTTCATCTTGAAGTCTGAAATGCCTGCTGCCATCACCGGCTTTATGAGCACAGAGATTTCTGGGTAAATCAATGTATACCATACTCTCACACTTCATTCTGATAATGTGCAATGCAAGTTATAAGTTGTTTTGGTTCTCTCTGAAGTTTACGTTTAAATTATTAGCCAATCAAAGCATATTTATTGTTAAAACCAAGAATCAGAAACTAAGCAAGCAATATAGTTTTAGTTTTATATAGTTTTTGATGTATTTTTTTTAATCAAATAAATTCACAAAAAACATTTCAAAATCTCACCGCTCTCAAAACGTACAAATGGTTTAGCACAACACAAATGATCTATAAATTACAAAAACGGACTTGAAAAGTTTTACGTCTTGAATACATTATAAGTCAAAACAGAAACACTTTCCAGGAACAGAGATAGAAGGCGACACTTTCACACCAGGTCATTGACAGACTGGCAGAAAAACACTCTTTCTCTCACTTCTTTGCCTTTAAGCGAGTTTCCGAAAGAGAGAAAAGAGCAAGTGTTCCAGAGTAAAGAATGTAACGGTCATTATTTTATTAGCCGCTGTTCTGAGCTGTGCCCCGTCCTCACGCAGCTGGTTTGCATTACAGGTCCGTTCACGTAAAGCTCACACACATGTTCCGCCCAACGAGAGTCGTGTCTGCCGAAGATCCCCTTTACCAGCACAATTACTGTGACCAGACCCAGACACACACAAACATCACTACTCCATCTCTCTGGGAGGAGCAAAAATCACAAAGCAACCACAGTATAAACACTTGAAACTTTTAGTCATTTACTGTAAAATAACATTTTTCTTTCAGCCGAGTCATTTATCTTCATTTCTTCAAGTGGATCAGTTAGGCTCTCTAGTACCTGATGTTAAGAAAGAACCACATGAGATCAACTCAAGATCTCTCACACACACACTAACCTGTTCAAAGAACACACATACACATTAATGATTTATTACATTTTTGTGGAAACCATGATACATTTTTTCATGATTCTTTAATGAACAGAAAGTTCAAAGAACACCATTTAGTTGAAATAGACATTTTTGAAACAAGTAGTCTCGGTTCTCTTTTTAAATATTTGATTTCATTTTTGCTCTCACTTATTAATGTACGAAAGTGAGCCCTGATTCAGGAGAAAGAAGCTGAGGAGGAATTTCTGGCATTAAATGTGGGGATTTCCAGAATTTCAATGTTTGGAGGGTTGATCTGGGAAGCAGACAAGTGTTTGGTGATTGATATCGCATCCATGGGTTTAAAAAAACCCTCAAATATGGGGTCAGTAGTAATGGATACTTTTATTTAGCATGAATGGATTCAATTGATAAAAAAAAAGACAGTAAGATTTCTAATTTCTAATACATGCTGTTCTTTTGAGCTTTCAATTCATCATAAAATCCTGAAAAATGTATCATGTTTTTGTCAGGAATAGTTAACACCGTTTTCAACATTGAAAATAAGAAATGGTTATGTTATGTTATGTTAAGCAGCAAATCAGCTTGTTAGAATGATTTGTGAAGAGTCATGTGACATTAAAGGGTTAACTAATGGCTGCTGAAAATTCAGCTTCTACCAATTACATGAAAAAAATTGTGTGCATAAGAGACTAAAAAAAAAAAATCTCACCGATTCTAACGTTTTAGGGGTGTATTCCTTTTTGTAATTTTTTTTGTCCTTCTTAGAAAGTGGTTTGAGGATGGTGTTACGCTGTTGATTTTAGTGACCGTAATTGTAGTGTTGCCATTGGCTCTGCTTCCTAAGATAGGTGAGTGTCATTTTTTTTATTTTTTATTTATTTATTTTTTTAAGTAATTAATCTATACATGTGTGAGAGAGTGTGTGTATAACTGGTTTCTGTGTGCTCTTCAGGTTTCCTGGGATACACCAGCAGTCTTGCGTTCGTCTTCATGTTGTTCTTTACTGTCGTGGTGAGTTGTTTTCTCTCCCTCTTCCTCTCCCTCTCCCTCTCTCGTTCCTATGTTGATGTTATCATCTCTCACACAGGTGGTGGTGAAAAAATGGTCCATTCCCTGCCCGCTGCCAATTAACTCTACTGTGAGCCTGGTAAAGACCACACACACACCCTCACACACTCAAAGTCGAACCACTTGCCCAAACACACCACCTTAATACACAAAACAATTTGGGCAGCTTCAGAAAAATAGACAATTAATTTAGCTGCATATATTTAGGTTTAGCTATAGAAGCTCCTCGTAACTTCACAACTCCTCAAAAAACCCCAAAAGGCTTTAGGTTAAAGTTGCTTTTAACTGTGAATTTATTGCAGTCTGATTGGATCTAGTCAATCAGAAACAGGGTGTAGATTTTTTTTTTAAATAAGGGAAGTGGTCTTTGACCTCTTGAGCCAGAGGTCAAAACCTTTATTTATAACAGTGTGCGGATATTCAGCTGCATAATTATGTGATACCAGAGAGCGTTTTTTAATTCTGTTGCTGTTTTGATTTCATTCTAATCTTCATATTAACACTAATTTTATTTTTCTATCCCCAGATCTTAAATACCTCTGAATGCACCCCACAGATGTTTGTGATCTCTAGTAAGGTGAGTGTGTGTTTTCCTGAGAAAGGCGAGCTCTGTTTTGATTTAAAGCCTGCCTTGCAGGACTATTAGAAACCCAAATATTAGTTGTAATATTATAGCATAACCGCACGCACACCAGGAGGGTGAGAAATGACTGTGTGTGTGCATTGCAGAGTGCTTATGCAGTCCCAACAATGGCTTTCTCCTTCTTGTGCCATACAGCGGTTTTACCCATTTACTGTGAGTTACACAGGTTAGTTCACTCATTGCTGTTTTATTCTGTGCATCTGCCACATATAATGAGGCAACAGCAGGTTGTAAATGCATTTATGTATGTTTTTCAGACCCACAAAGCAGAGAATGCAGAATGTGACAAATGTCAGCATCTTTCTTAGTTTTGTGGTGTATTTGATCTCTGCCCTGTTTGGATACCTCACCTTCTATAGTAAGAACGTTACTCAATCTTCACAATCCCACAGTGCAACACTGGACGTGATCCTTACATTTTTCATTCAAATAAAGGAGTTGGAAACAAAAAAAACGAACACTAATACAAAAAACATACAGACAATTTCCATAACTTGAAATAAATTAAATATCAGCTGTAATAAAATATAAAAATAAAGCTTATTAAGCTTAAGTCTAACTTGCTTGTGTGACATGGAGATTAAATGATGCCTGTAACTGATAAGGAAGATAAATGTATTGATCTGATCAAATGTTCTTTATTCGCAGCACATGTGGAGTCTGAGCTGTTGCTAGGATATGACACCTACCTACCGCGGGATGTTGTGGTGATGTCAGTGCGTCTTGCGATTTTATTGGCCGTTCTGTTTACCGTGCCGCTTATTCACTTCCCAGTAAGTCAAACGCCAGACTGTGAATTATTTAAGTGAGAAATTGAGAAAACACATCCTCTCTCTTTTTCTCTCAGGCACGTAAAGCGCTGTTGATGTTATGCAGGGGAGAGAGGGAGTTCTCCTGGCTCTCTCATTCCCTTTCCTGTTTTTTCATCCTCACTCTTGTGCTGCTGCTCGCTATTTTCGTCCCTGACATTAGGAATGTCTTTGGTGTGGTGGGTGAGTGTGTGTCCATACACTACACTTAACAGAGCGTGTTTATATGTGTGTCTGCATACCTTTTCTTATGTGATTCTAGGTTCTACGACCTCCACATGTTTGCTGTTTGTGTATCCTGGAATGTTTTATTTGAGGATCAGCTGTGAGCCAATCAGATCTCTCAATTCAGCCGGGGTATCTAAAGTCTTACTTACATTCAGCAACACATACATGACTTCCTTTGTAGAAGACAGCTGATTTTGAGTCAATTTTTCTTTATATATATGTTCAAAAATGGGGTCAGTAAAAATGTCTAACCAAGTTTGAATTAATTTGATTTAAAAAACAGTAAAACCGTAATACTGTGAAAAATGATTACAGTTTAAAATAACTGTTTTTTATTTTAATATTTTTGTTTAAAGCTGTGATGGCAATGCTGAATCTTTAGCGACCAATGATCCATTGTAATATGCTGATTTGGTGCTCAAGGAACATTTTCTAATTGTTATCAATGTTTAAAAAAAATAATGTTGCATAATATTTTGTGAAAACCTTAATGTTTATTATAAAACATTACCAATTTAATGCATTTTCATGGAATACAAATATCAATAAAAAAATAAAAAATTACTGTCCCCAAACCTTTGGAATTTAACCTTTTTGATTATTGTCTGACTATGAATTTACAGTTTGAGTTTGTTTTTCTTTGATAATGTTTCTTTACTGATTGATTACTTGAAAGATAGACGTTCTTTAGTTTTTCTCAACTTTCTCTTTTCATTCTAGGCTGTTTTTCTGATGGTGATTGGTCTGGTTGTTGGTGTGCTGAGCCTGTGTGTCATCATTGTCTCCTGGGTTCAAGGTGCTTGACCTTTGACATCATTACATTGGGACATATTGCATGAGTTGTGAGCTCAACTCATCCTGCCGTGAAGAGAAACCTTATTTTACAGGCTACACACCAGGCAGAGAATCTTTCTGAACCAAATTAAGGGAATCGGTGAGATGAGTCTGTGCTCTTATGACAAATCTCATGTTCTCACAGCACTGTTATGACACTTGAATACTGTACAGACGTACAATCAAATTAAAAATATCCCGAAGAGAACTGACAAGCATATTATGTCTGAAGGACAGCAGAGTTTGACTATCTTTGAATCAGATGGTTGCTGTTATTCATAGAAAGACCATTGGAACCAACTGCACTACAGATTTTACAATAACTCAATGTGGGATATTAGATTTATACAGATGTTTAATGAATTGAAAAAGGTGCTTGTCTGACTCAAAATAAACTCTTATTTAATGATTGGTTACTGTCTTTAGAAGTCACAAACTTGGATTCGTTTTTTTAGGATTTTCAGAACTTCAAGGATATTTCTTCTCCAACACACTAATCCCAAAGATTTTTTGTTAATTCAATTTAGAATTCTTTATATTTTCTATTTTAAATAATGAAAAGATAAATAAATACATTGAAAATATACAAAAAAACTGTATTTTTGTACTATCACAACCCTGTTTACGTGTCCAAAAGGACTATTTTGATGTATTTTTATGTGAATTTCAATTAATAAAGTGAAATCAGAATTAAAACTGATGTCTTGTGTACTGTGGCATCTGGAATGGAGTCTGTGATCCATGTTTAGTCTAAGAGATCCAAGCATTAGTGTATGTTTTTGCTGGTTTGCACGTGAGAAAGATTGATAGACAGGCTGATTTTTCTTCATTGATTTGGACAGGGGGTTCTCTGTATGTCAGATAATGGAAAACAAATGCTGTGTGTGTGTGTGTGTGTGTGTGTGTGTGTGTAGTCTCTGGCCTTTGCTCTCTCCTGCTGTTTCTAATATGCTGCATTAGCTTGAGAGGCCGCCCAACGTAAAGCGGGCTGTAACACTGAATCACACAAACACACGAGCACAACTGTACATGTACTTAGTGAAATATGGTAGTTTTGTTATTCTTGAGGTTTGTAATTAAAGCAACGTTCGTCTTCTGGCTCAGGATGAGTCACTGAGTCAAAAAAACACTGATTTGTGTTACATCATTGTTATCTTGAATGACATCACCAGTTACATGATGTACTGTGTATTTAGAGGAGATTTTTTTTATACTAGTGCAGAGGTTTGGCGTTCAGGGGAACCTCATGAAATCATACCATGTTTTATATGTTTAATAAAAAATAATACATTTCATTAGTAATGTTTCCAGACATTTTTTTTTTCTTTATTTAAATGTTTTTATTATTATTGTTATTTTATAGTAATGCAGTAAATACTGATTATTAAAACATAAATACAGCAAAAATAATGGATAAGTATGAATTAAATAACATATTGTATTATTAAATGCATCTTTAAAAAATATATTATTTCATTAAATCCATCTGTTCATTTAAAACTACAGGGTTTGCAAGTCAAATGCATGAGTAGACGAAAATATTTTTTTTTAAAAGGGCATTTTCAATTAATAAACATATGAAGAAAAAGCCTTTTTCGTGCTAGGTTTAAATGAGTAGAAAATGAGATCCACTGCTCTGGGGTATCAGGCAAGAGTTATGTCTCTTTTCAGTCTTAATTCAGGCCTGCAGTGATAGCTTTACCTTTAGACCACAGTCCATATTCACACACACACACCAACAGAAACATCTGCTGACTGTTAACCGCTGCCTGGAGAAGGTGATTTTGCTGTATGTCTGTCTGATTTCTTTCATGCCAATTGGCCCTTTCATTCTGACATCTGCTTTTTCCTCTGGACTTCTTTTTTTCTGCATCTCTGTTCTTCTCCTTCCTCCTGAATTGATTTTCATGCTCTATCAGTAACCGTGCTCCCTGTGTCACATACATTCAGTAAATCATTCTGAAGACTCTGTTAGGAAGAAACAAACACACATCCAACCACACACACTACCTTACTTACCTCTATAGTGACATTTGAGTGTTTTCTAAGATTTTTCTCCTCTTTTGTTGTTTTCTCTGCCCTTTAAAACCTCTAATTCTGCTCTGACGCCTGGTCGGAGCTGAGACCACATCACATCTGGAGTTCATTTTACACAAGCACACACGCACACACTTACCCTGCCCTGTGTCACACACTTTCTCCTCTGCTTTAAAACTGTTCTGTCCTCTCTGCTCGCTCTCCCTGTCACTCTTTTTAAACTTGTCTCTCCAAACACTCACTCCATCATTCACTCTCTATTTCTTTCTCTGATTTTTTCATTTTTTTTTTTCTTTTACGCCCTTCTGCTGCAGCTGTTGCCATTCCCAAACACTGAGTTATAATACCAGCCAGAAAACACGCACTCACACACACTTTGGCCTTTCACCCATAAATACCTCACCCACATCTCAACGAGTCACACGCCCTGACATGGAGTAGCAGCAGTTCAATAAGTGAGTAAAGTAACGGTGTGTGTGTGTGTTTGAGAATGAGATATTTGGAATGAATTTTAAAGTGTATATGGGAGCTGAATGAGACCTTCAGGGTTTGAGCATGTGTATTTGAGTTTTAGTCAGACATAGTTTATGACCTTTAGTGAACACTTCAGTGATGTAAGCTTGCATGACTACAGAATGGAGAAACTGGGGCTAGTTGTCACATAGGGATGCAAATATATCTTGTGAGGTTTTGTGTAAAAAATTAAACTTTATATTTTCTGGATAAGGATGGGGAAAGTTAAAAGCAATATTGTTTAATTTGATTTATATGCCTTTTTATTTTACTTTTCATAATTTACGTGTGTGTACAAAGAAATTATATATAATATTATGTTTCATAATAATTTAATATATAACAAAATATATTTTCTAATTTAAATCAAACAAATTTTATTCAGCAAGGATGCATTTAATTGATCAAAAGCTTTCTATTTTAGTTAAATTGTTTTCTTATAAGTTAACTTTCTGTTCATCAAATTCCGAATAATTTACAAATTTACACACACACACACACACACACACACATATATATATATATATATATATATATATATATATTATATTGTACTATTTACATGATGTACATTATTCAGACTTTCTCACGTGCAATAATAAAAAATACAGCTAGTTTTACTATGGTTTATAGTATGCTGCTTTATGACCAGAAACAAAAACACCAGAGGCCCACTATACACACACACGTCCTGAAATACACATTTGCTGTGCTCTGAACACATACTCGCACACTAGAGAGTGAATGAACTGCCGGATTTCAGTTAAACCACTGTGACCAGAACAGTTGTGCTCGTCAACATGGCCTGAATTTAAACTCTCCCACACTGCACTCCAGGTGAAAAGGGCAGTTCTTTAATGAAGACTCAGGAGGGGACTAACCATGAAGACCGTTAAAGGTGATTTGGTGCTGAATACATGTTTTAATACTGTTTCATACCACACAAAACTCTAGAGGGAGAGAGAAAGATGCTGAGATACAAGGGTACGACAGCTGGAACAACAAAGTCACAGGACAACTTATGGAAACACCACAAAGCCATCCTTTAAGTAACTGAATATAAATGGCTTGGCTTGGCTTGATGGTTAAATAATTAAAGCTGCAGTAACGTTAAGCATTAGCGTCTCCTGCTGGCCAAGACTGATGCTACACCAGTATCCACCAAAGCTCAGCATCCCATTGAACTCTTTATCACCAAAGGTCTGAGATTCACCACACCACTACAAGACCACGGACACCGACAGAGAAGAAGGTGTTTGGAGTCTCCCCTTTGAGTTTACAACAGCTGGAAAAGAGATATAGAGGGGTCAAAGGTCATCTGACACCAGCGAGCCTTTCATCTAGAGCAGCTCTGGAGCAACTTAATCAGAGCCTATTTTCAATATTAGAGTTTTTTCTACTTTTCTGTCACAACATATGTCAACTACTCATAGTTAATATGTCAACGACCTATACACATTGAATATATTCTTTCAATTTATTCAAGCGAGTAAATTTAGACTAGGCTACATAACTAGTATATATGTAATACTAATAATGATTATGTAATACATATTCTCTGTATATATTATCTCATGTATTTATTTGTTTGCTGATTTAATTTTCTATGGCTATAAAAAGCTGATTTTAACCATTTATTTAATGTAAAATGTATTGTACATAAGTATATTTATTTAATGTGTATATTATATTTATATATATTTAATTACTTCATGATATTTTCAGGTTATTTAATAGGCTACTAAACCCATTTAATCATTTTAAATGTAATGCCTTCGTGAAATCCTAGGAGTGCTGTTGAAACAATTCTGCCGAGAGATGGCGGTGTTTCTATATGCTCGTGTGAGACAGGTGAGTTTTCATTTTCAACCGAATCCCGTCAGCAGTTACTTCAGACAGAGGTGGTCCACCCGTGGCTTTGTTTAAAGTTACCTGTGAACAGTATTTCTGCAGCTTCCTCAGCCCCCTGTCGCTTACTGTGTCCTGCTGAATACGGGTCGGAAATTCAGCAAATATAGACGGACTGTGGAAGTGTCTAAGTAAACCTCGCAAAGGCGACATAGTAATAACTTAACTGACGGATATAACAGAAAGGTTTTAAGACAGCGAGAGAACAACATAATTGTCACCGAGTCCCTTGAGACGCGTAATCAGGCGTGAACTCCTTCACTTCCCCTTTCTGCCCACTCGCTGCAGTCCTTCCGCAAAGCAGGTGTTTCAAACAACGCTTTGTTTCCCATGCACAGACTTTTAACCGGTGCGCGTTTGTGCATTCACATTTGCCCGTTCAAGTGATGTAACGTCATACAGTCACTAAGTCAGGTAGCCTTAGATTCGCTAGGCTCGAGTTCGGAGGACGCAATGAAGTTTAACGGGTATCTGAAGTTGCGCATCGGCGAAGCGGTGGACCTGAAGCCCACGACCACCTCTATGCGACACGCAGTGATGTTCAGCAAGCCGAGCCCGACCCTGGACCCGTACATCGTAGTGAAAGTGGACGAGTATAAGATTGGACAGACGCATACAAAGCAGAAAACCAACATGCCTACTTATAACGAGGAGTTCTCCGTTAACGTCAACAACGGAAAGCAAGTGGAGCTGGCCGTTTTTCATGACGCACCGATTGGGTACGATGACTTCGTGGCCAACTGCACCATCCAGTTTGATGATCTGATGAAGAGCACGAACAAAGAGGAGTCCTTTGAAGGATGGGTGAGGAATGTTTATCGCGCATCTGCTATTCTTTTACCTTCATTGATCACACACTAAGTATTGTGAGAAATTGCTTTGCTTTAAGTTGATGGAGATGTGATTTTTAAATCACACTTTGTGTCGTTTAGCCTAGGTTGAAAAGTCTTGAAATAACAAGGTATGTTGTCCTAGCCTATATACAGAATAGAGGTGAGACTGTCCCTGAGTAAAGTTTCAAAATATTGTTATTATGCATCTGGTGGCATTGGAGAGATTTGAGTTTTCAGAAAAATGCATATTGATAACTAGACCAGAATGCAAAGCAGTATTTAGTACAGTGCTTTAGTGCACACTATTGTACTAAAGTACTTTTAGGACTATAAATAGCCAGCATAACTGTTTTTTTTTTTGGCGCTGTATGTTTAAAACTTTGAAACAATGTTATCATATTTGCCTAGTGTAAATTAAAGTTTTAATTGAAAACGCATGCTATTGCACACATCAGTTTGGTTTTAAAGTTTATTAGCTTGTTCTATCACAGTTGTGGCAAATGTGGTCTGTTTGATTTTGTACAATCTTTGCATCTACAGTAGAAAAGCACACTGGAAAGTGTCACAACCCCTCCACCTGCAGCTGTGATGTTTCTGTGTTTAAAAAAAATGCATCTTTGCATGTATTTTATTAGAAACTGGTATTACAAGCCTGTCTTATTTACTAAATTTAGTGAAAATCTGCATATTTTGGTTGATGGTGTTCATATACAATAGTGCTTTCACCCCTGTTGTTTATTTCTGATTGGCTGAACAGGTATTACAGCACTCCCTGGTTTCCCCTGAACCTCACACTGTTGGTTTTGTTGTATTGAATTGTGTTTCTTTTGTCATGCTTTGTTGTGCTGCAATGTGTTCTTTTGTTGGTTTTGTTCTACTGTGTGTTATAGTTTTTTTGTGGGTTTTCTTTGTTTAGTCTCTCTTATTTAGTGCTGTTGTGTTTTTTCCTTCAGCAGACTTATGAGTGTTATCACCTTCCACCATCGTTTGTGTGGGTTCACACTTACACCCTTATGTCCAACTGTGCAACATTGCTCACTGATACAGAATCAGGCCTGTGACTGCAGCTCTAGACATGGATCTTGATGCATGATCAGAGGTTAATAAAAACAGGTTTGTGAGTAATGCACAGTCAGACAATACAATTAGGTAGTATTGAATGACTCTCTGTGGGACGGTTGCAGCTAAGACCAGCTGAAACATCTTGCTCTGTGGTTTTAGCATCTTCTGTGGTTTAAGCACCTCAGTTTCCATGTCTACATACCTCCTTCAGAGCTATTTCATATCAGTGTGTTAATTCAACACTGCTGCAGGGTCACTAGGACACAGTTGTAAAACACTTGTTGTCAGCAGTTCAATGACCAGGCTGAACATGCACATGCAAATCGTCTTGCTTGTCCTCTGCAGAAGTGGTAAAAGTCTTCTTGTAACCTTATTATTCAGCTGAAGTACTATTAGTTCTCCTTTCCCAGAATGCCTATGCACAGGGACATTATTTTTAGAGTGGTCATCTTGCTTTTACTGTACGTGTCCTGAACGTTTGTTCATTTAGTGAATAGTAATACGGAGACACACTTTATTATTAGCCTCAAGGTTTCTTTTGCTTTAACTTGTATGTATATAAGTGAAAGTGCATACTTTTAATGACTATTTTTTCAAAGGTGCTTGTCTAGAAATGTTGATTTCAAAAATTCATGTATGGATCTAAAATACAAATGTTACATTTTTAAATATGTTTGTTGCAAAAATAAATAAATAAACATTTAAATTATGTCAGAAAGTAAGGATCACTATTTAAAGTAAATGCTGTTTATATGTGTATCAAGGTTTCTATTAAAAGATTAAGCAGCATAACTGATTTCAACACTGGTAATAATGTAATAAGTAACAGTAATATATACTTGAGCACCAATCACGTGACACTGAAGACTGAAATAGTGACTGCTAAAAATTCAGCTTTTCCATCACAGAAATAAATAAAATTGCATTTTACAATATTACTGTTTCTAATTAAATAACTGCAGTATTGGTGGAATCTTTTAAAAATTTTTTTAGAAATCTTACCAGGTTCAAATCTTAAACAGTATTGCACGTCTGATCAACTTCTGTTGGGTTCCAGATGAAATTCAGTGGACCTCAGAGATACAAGGCCCTATTTTTATTGATTCTGCAACTGCAGGTCACATAACTGCTAATTAATGATACTCTGCTTTCATTCTGTCTGGGATGTGGGTGTATTGTGCCAAGTTTCAGTCTCCTGTCAGTATGTGTATTTGTTTCTGTGTAGAGCCTCGGGCCTTCGGGCAGATGGTATGTGAAGATTGTGTTTGCGTGTGTGCAAGCTTCCCTAAATGGGAACTGCCTCTAGGAATCCAGCAGTTTCTGTTATGCTATTTTATCAGAGAGTGAAACCAGTATCAAAAGTATATTAAATGGAAGTTGTGTTTATTGGAGATTGACACACACTCTGACATAGCCTGCAAATTTTTCTCCTTTCGGTTCTGACCAAGTGAAAGGAAGTATGATTGGTGAAAAAAATATTCAGCTGAACTCTACTGAAAGCAAAACAAACAATCAGTCTCCATATATATATAGATAGATATATGAAAAGAGGGTACTGTATGCTAACTATGGTTAATTTGCTTCTAGTTTGCATCACATATGTTAGTGCTTTTTCGCTAATTATCATCAGACTTATATTTAGACCACCATCATCCATTCAACCACTCGAATCCAAGATATCTACACATGCACACAAAATGAGTGACGGAGAGAGCTTTTCTGATTGGCTGATCTGGTTGGCCACTCTCTTGCTGTTTGCATGCAACATCTCTTCCATGTAGTTTACTTCTTTTACCTATGATTCTGTCATCACATACAGAAGCACATACAGTTTAGTTATGTACGACATGCAGTTCGACACACGCCCACAAGTTGGTTTTCTACAGAGTTTACCACAGAATCATAAACGCCCCCCGCTTACCCCTCGCTGTCTCTTTCCATTTCTGAGTTTGTCTTTCCGTTATCTCTCTTCTCTTTTTACTCTACAGTAATCTGTAGTCCGGCTCTAATATTTCACTTCTGCCTGACCTCATTTACATTTTCCGTGGTGTAAGTGTGACTGCTGTGGATGGTAGAGTGGGTTGTGTGATTGCGTTCACATATATTATTTTTAACCTGTGCGTATATAACCTTAAAACTGACTCATCATACAAAAATGTTGTGCACAAAACTTTAAATACACAAATTGAAAATGTCAGCGAACTTTCTCCCACAAGTAATTCCCATATTTTGGTGTTATTTGATCGTTTTGATCAGTGTGCTTATATTCAAATTTTAGAGAAAAACAGAAAAAAATTATCTAAATGAATATTTAAATGAGTAGTTTTGTCTAAACCCTTAATTAAAATAAATGTCTAAAACAAGACATCTTTTGTGTGTTTTGCAGGTTGACCTTGAACCTGAGGGTAAGGTCTACATCCTGGTTACTCTCACAGGCACATTTATAGACGGTGAGTCTTTCCTCTCATTTTTTCTCTTCATATTTTTAATTTAACAAAAAAAAAACAACAACTTTAAAATCTTTTCATGCAGAAGAAGAACAAATTTAAGCATGCATTTTAAAGCATAGATTGAAGTGTCAGTATTACTTTATTTCTGGACTGAAACACAGAGACTTAACGAGAACACGTGGCCTGTTTAATAGCCAATGACATAATAAAATATAAAAATATATAACTCTTTTTGACTTGCACTGTCTAGGCCGTGATGGTGGAAACACACACACACACACACACACACACACACACTAATTTCCTCCACTTGTTAAAACATCGCTTAACAAAATGTTAACATGCTACCAGACTTGTCTACACATGCTAAAACACACTAAGACACACAAAGCCATCTTCAGTCACAGTTTTTTTTGTTTGACGGAGTTTGTGTCAGTGCATCTTATGCGTGAAATGTATGCAATGTGCGAAACGCACACCCGCTGTGCCGGGGCTGTGAAGCTGGCTTCCTTTAAAGGCCTGTGGTTAGGCTTGCAAAGAATAGACTAGACTTATTAATACCAGAGTACTGGGGGCTCTTCTCACCTCACATAGTTATCAGAATGTTTCATGGCATTACAGAGGGTACCTGAGTATTATAAGAAGATCATGCGTCTTGAAATAAAAAAATAAAAAAAACTTTGTGTTTCTCTGTGTTTAGATGATGGTGGAGGAAACACACGTCCCTATAAAGAATTTAATCGAAAACGTCAACAGGCAGTTCGTAGAAAAATCCACCAGATAAATGGGCACAAGTTCATGTCGACCTTTCTGAAACAACCAACGTTCTGCTTCCACTGCAAAGAATTTATATGGTAGTGCACTTTTTTCTTTGTTTTTGTTTGACCTGTCTGTTTATAATTAGTCATAATTTGTGCTGTAATAGATTGTTTTCTTGTAAATAATTTTAACTGAATTTTAAAAAAATAGTGTCACAATGAATTGATAATTATTGTATTAGTTACAGTTATTCATGAGAGTGTACAATGCAATATAAGGCACATTACAAGGCTTAATTAGGTTTCATAGACAGGGCTTAGCCTAAGCCAGGATTAGGCCATAGTTTAATTAGGGTATTTAAGTAATTATTATAAAAATGGCATAGAAAAAACATCACTGGTGTGCATCTTAAGATTAAAACAAAGGCACTGATATGCTATAAGATCAGTCAGTGCAAGTTTCTTTCAGCTGAAATAGCTCAGATTTACATTTTAGTCTAGGACTACTTCTTAAACCTCAAAAGTCTCTGAAATCAGGGGTAAATCTACTTTTATAATGCATTATACATAAAGGTTTTAAGTAATGCGTTACCCCTTTTTTATTAACATTTCTGTGAGAGTTTTGAAATATGCAACTGCATTTTGCTTGTATGAAGGACTACTTTTCTATATAAATAAAGTAAACATTTATTATTTTAATCCAAAATTCAATGTAAGTGTTTTACTGGAAGTTTTGTATACAAATGCTTGAAGTGAGTGGCTGAACCATCTTATATTAGAACTGCACATTATGTTTTTGTGTCTTCTTTGTTTCAGGGGTGTTTTTGGAAAACAGGGCTACCAGTGTCAAGGTGAGTTGACAATCTGGCTCTGTATTAATCAATGTTATCTGTGTTTAAATGGATGTGTATTATATGCAACCTATAGTACAATGCGGTGTGTGTTTCTGTGTGTGTGAGTTAGTATGCACCTGTGTGGTACACAAGCGATGCCATCAGTTTGTGGTTACAGTCTGTCCACGCATGAAGAAACCTGCCAAGGAACAGGTAATGCACCCAACCCTATCACACTTTGGTAGTTTTATAGTTTTGTGTGTGGGGGAATTTTCACAGTATGTCTTCACTTCAGTTGTAGAAAATTAGGCCATAGAATTACTGATAAACACACACAGACCGATAGTGTCATAAGTTGGTGAAGGGATAGCAGGCTGTGTCCTAAAAAATTCAGATGCCATTTCTCCACCTTCTGGTCAGAAATATAATTGCTGAAATGTTCTGCTGTGAACTTTTTTAATGCTCTGTTCCTTCTTTTTACAGACTACAAATCAGGGTTTCAGTATAAATGTTCCCCATAAGTTCAACATTCACAATTATAAGGTTCCTACCTTCTGTGACCACTGTGGATCTTTGTTGTGGGGCATTGTACGGCAAGGATTGCACTGCAAAAGTACTTTTCTTTCTTTCTGTCATCCATCTTGGTCACCATAAATATATTTAATTTATGCTGTCTTCTGAGGCTCAACTATTGTGTTGTGTTTTTCAGTTTGTAAAATGAATGTCCATATCCGCTGTAAGGGAAATGTTGCCCCAAACTGTGGAGTCAACAATGTAGAACTGGCCAATAAATTGGCAGAAATGGGCCTTCAGCCGGGAGGACTGACCAAACGCAATTCAATGGTGAGTACACACATGTGCACTCAATCTTTTCAAAAGTGAAATATGTGATCTGTCTCTATGGTCTCCTTTACACTGTCAGTTAAATGTGACCCAATTCCGATTTTTTTGCTCATACTGTGAGCTGTCATATATGTGACACAGATCGGAACTGTTTTATGACAGTGTAAACAGGAAAAAAATGCGTGCATTTGGATATTTATTCGTTCATATGTGGAAATAAATCAGATATAAATCAGATATGTGCCAATGCGACCAGGCAGGCAGAACGGATTTTCTGAGGCATTACGTTCTTTATGTCATTAAAATGGTGACAATTTGGTACTTCTCCACTGCTTAATGAGGTCATATGTGACGTGTGCTGGTGAAAAGTGTAAATGCCAATGGGCTATTTTGAGCTACGGGGTTTATTAAAAAGCTAGTTTATTAAACCTTCAGTCTGCCACTCCAATCCAATAAATAATAAAACATTTTAAAGTTTATTTATCTGCACTTTTTCTCAGAGGGTTAGGCCTACGTTTTTCCGTTTGCTTCTCGCACTGACGTAGCCTGGGCCCGCCCATACTTCCTTTGATGCTACATTCTGTTCGTGAGCAAAGTTAGTCTGGCCAAGCTGCAGTTTTAGAGCATTTCTGTTTCCCAAAAAAATGGGAACCAATGAGAAACGAGCTCTCCCGGCCCCGGCAAGACTGAGGCAGGTGTTCTGCGATGACGCAGAAGTTCTGTGGCGTTCAAACATGGCGTGTATCGAGCAGCAACAATCGTTGGACTCTGCTGTTGCAGCTGTTTTGAGACATTTTCATGACAGGTTTTCTTTGAAAACAGAGCAGAAGTAATTAAAGTAAGTAAATACATTTTCCTACTGCTTTATTGAAGCTAGCTACAATTGGTTACAGTGGCTTCAGGTTTCATCGCTACGCATTCATCATCGAAATGAGTGGTCTGATTGGTTGTAGGTTCGTCCAGTAGTATACAGAGGCATCTGAAGGACGAAGGTTAAGACCGCCTCTCAGAAGGCGGGTAGTAAGGCAGCTTGGCCAGACTAAGCTCCTATGAGCTTTATAGTCACGGAAGCCAGGCTAATTTTGTCCTACTGTTCCTATAAATGCTACATTTCAAAATTGCGCTACGCTTCCTTGTTGCATTCATGTCATATTAATTATGTAGTATATGTAAGATTGGCACTAGCTTATACTGCACCTTCAAAATGATTCAAGAATAGCCTTTAATTATAGCTTTTAAGTATCAATTTATATTATAAGTATACCAGTTTAGTGTAGTAAAAGCACGATTGCAAGGTATTTTTATTGAGAACATAAATATGTAAATATTTTTGTACTAAGCATTAAATAATTGTATTTAAAAAAAGGATTTTTATACATTTATAGATTTTATACACACACATATACATTTCAAAGTTTATGTTTACGGCACATGCTTATTGGACTGAATAGACCTTAACTGAAAACAACGCTACCTCAGAGGTCTTCAGTATTAATTTTACTGTAATATTGTTGCAGTGTTTGTCTTGTTGCTAGGCAGACTGTTTTGTACATTTAATTAAAGGGATAGTTCACCCAAAAATGAAAATTTTATGTTTATTTGCTTACCCCCAGGGCATCCAAGATGTAGGTAACTTTGTTTCCTCAGCAGAACACAAATGAAGATTTTTAACTTTAACCGTGGCAGTCTGGTAGTCATTTAATGGAAGT
>JAUCMU010000024.1:10838013-10848780 GCA_032275025.1 Enteromius treurensis
GGAGAACTGGATTAGTGAGCTCATAGTTAGCGCGATGATTTGATCTTGGATGTGTCATTTGATCTTGGATGTAGTTAACGACGTAGGAAGAACGGACCCCTGCAGTGTAAATCTCTCTGTTTACGTTTATTTGTGGTTTATTCTCATCACACACAACTTAACACATTTTTCTTGCCTGCATGCACTGAAAACGAGACAATAAAACACTGGGAAATAATGGGAAGTAACACAGGGCAACAGAATTGAAGATAAAATGTACTGAGCCAGTAATAAAGTCAATAGGGAAAAATGATTTGTTTTCTCAGGGTCTCTCAGGAATGGACGCTCAGTCCCGTACATTGAGCGTGAGAGGAGATCGAGGGCAGTCTAAAAAAGAGCCAAGTCGAAAGCTGGGAATCTCAAACTTCACTCTCCTGCAGGTGTTGGGCAAAGGCAGTTTCGGCAAGGTCTGTGTTTAAGATTATTTCTCTTTACATTAGGTCCAGTGTGACTGTGCACAACGATTACAGACTATTTGTTACACCAAGTATTCACACAATTCCGATGTGAATCTGTTTATATATTACAAATGATTCTAATGTGAACTTTATATGCTTATCTGAAAGAAAGTGCATGGTAAATATTAATATTATATGTTATGTAACTGTCAGATAAGTTTTTATTTGGTGTGAATAAAAATGTATGGGTGGCTGAAGCATGAATGTTTTCTATGGTGAAACGTAAAAATGTAAAAAAATAAATAAAAAAACAACTAATATCGAAGATAACCCTCTCTCATGATGTTTGTAATATTTTTCATGTCATTTGTATGTTAAGTTTTTTTTTCCCTACTTTTTTGCTATGTTTTATTTGTCAGCTACTCATATGCTCCGAAGGAAAAAAAAAACATTGAATGATTGCTGTGCAAGTGACTTGTAAAGAAGTGTGATATACCTTAGTGGGCTGTGCTGTTTCATATTAAAATATTATACAGAACATTTTGTACCAGAAATAAAATAAAAGATATTAAATTAACTGAAAGATACTTTAAATGTACTTTAACAGTGATTCTGTTGGTGTTGTGTGTAAACAGGTGATGTTGGTCCGGTTGAACGGTTCAGATCAGGTGTTTGCAGTAAAGGTGCTGAAGAAAGACATCATCCTTCAAGATGATGATGTGGAGTGCACTATGACAGAAAAACGAGTGTTATCCCTCGCTTCCACTCATCCCTACCTCACTCAGCTTTACTGCTGCTTCCAGACACCGGTGAATAACACATACCTCACACACACACACACACAAACACATGTGTCTGGTTTTCTATCCTTCTGGAGACTCTCCATAGGCGTAATGCTTTTTATACTATACAGACTGTTATATTCTATTGCCCTATGCCAACCCTCCACCTAAACCTACCCCTCACGGGAAACTACAGGCATTTTTAGATTTTCAAAAAACTTAATTCTGTTTGATTTATTAGCTTCTTTGCCAGTGGGGACCGCAGTTTACCTGGGGGGACCCCCACCATGACAAGAGTCTCCATGAGTCTGTGTGTATTTAGGTTTAAGTCCCTATCTGAATAAAAACAACAGGTACACACTTATACACACATTCACTCAGCTGTGGATTGTTTTTAAATCTATTAACAAATCAATAAACTATTTAAAAAAAAACCCACACATTTTAGGGTCACAGGACCCCAGGTACATTCTGTTCTTTAACTTTCTGTTATTCAGACCATGTAGCTCTCACATCAGTAGGGGGCAGAAGAGAATTAAGTGTGCATGCTTCAATATGTTTTCTATGTTACATTCTACTTTGCATTGTCTGTGTATGTGTACTTTCCATCTTTTGTCTGTATTGTATTGTTTGCTGTAATATGCTTGTGTGTTTTGCTTGAAGCCTCTAAATGGAGAAGTCAACACTAAATCCCATAAAGTAGTCACTTAAAACACATCTACTGCAGCATTTAAAATACTATGGTGTTTAATTTAATTATTTCACATTGAGTGTATGTTAGGTTTTAAAAGCATGCACACACACTGATTGCAAAAGGATTTGACTTAGATTTCATGTTCAGTCCAACAGAACATATCTGACATGATGACCTCTCTGGATTTATTACTGCAGAGTAAACATGAACATGGATGTGCAGGAACATCTTCAAGGTCTCGCTGACGTATATAGTGTGTTTGTAATGAGGAAAGGAATTTATGAACCAGTTTGTCTCTGCTCCTTCACTGCCCTGATGCACCCAATCAATCTCTTAACCCTCCACACGTGAGCGACATACAAAAGCACACTCTTGACCCTCTGGGGCCAGGTTACGTTAGATAGCACAGCAATGCAGTGGCAGAAATCAATGTTCTCAGAGGGCCTACCGTGTGTGGGACTGTTGCACAGTGAATGTGCCTGTCTGTGTTTGTTAATGTGATGGATTTGGTCATTAGTGGATGTGCTATGGTGCTTTGATGGTCCAAATATTAGCTGATTCTGGTGAACAGCCACTTGCGTAGACAGGAAGAAATCACCTGACTGATAAAAAGCAGCCAAGCAACATTTAGTGGAAATGGAACATACTACAGGGACAGCTTTGTATGGAAAAATGTGGCAGTTTCTCTGAATGTTTGTAAAGAGAAACATAAGAAATTAGTAGCACTGACCTTTAATTTTTGCCTTTAAGTGGATTCATTTTCATCAAAAAAAAAAAAAGACAATTAGCAATTTTCCATTATGATTGGAAATTCAGCTTCGAAGTGTAAACAATTATTTATTATTGTATTAAAATATATAATTACTATAATATTAATCCATGCAATATTTGATTTTGGATTGAATAAAGACAATAAATTCTTTAAAATCGGGTAAGTGTTATAAAGGTTACATTTTAAATTGATTTAAGATGTATTCTACAGAAATCATATAGCAATTGGTGTTTAACAAGGTGGGCTTTTGTCTTATACTACTAAACCTGTCGTCTCTGGTAAAGTAATTGCAAACTGTTCATATTGTAGGAATCCTCCCCCATCTTACTCTAAATATTTCACAAACTTAAAAACATTTTCACAAGCGCTTTACTGTTCTGTGTGCATCATGCCTCATACGGTCAGTAAACTAACTGTGGGTGGTCCCTGGGTGTGCGGTCTGGGTTGTGCTGAACTCAAACAGGTACTTAGTGTTGTCAATTCAAACTTATGAAGCACTTCGTTTTAGACCCCTACAATTCCATAATCCTGTGTTTCCTGCAGTCTTCTATACTGACTAAACACTATTTATGTTTCTGCTTTTTCTGTCTCTCCCATAAATCTTCTAATGGCTGTGCCGTGCTTGGTTAAGACTCCCTGTAAGGAGCTGAATATCCTGATGTTGAAGGTGGTAAGCTGGTGTTTGTTGTTATATTTTAACGGAATCTTAATTTCTTAATCCTTTCACAGGAGCGTCTGTTTTTTGTAATGGAGTTTGTGAATGGAGGAGATCTGATGTTTCACATACAGAAATCCAGAAAGTTTGAGGAGAACAGAGCCAGATTCTACACAGCGGAGATCACATCTGCTCTCATATTCCTCCACAGCAAAGGAATAATATACAGGTTAGACAGACAAACGAACTCAAGACAGAATGACATTTCTGGTGTAACTTTCTCTACCTTATGATGTTCTAAACCCGTTTGACTTTCTTTAAAGGTGCAGTTTAGTTAAATGTTTAAGCTTCCTCTTTTCAAACTGCAGTTCTTAAACTACATTAATACTCATTATCTTTTTTGTTGTATGGAAGAAGAAAATTCATTTAGAACAGCATGAGGGTGAGCAAATGATAGAAATGTAGTTTCTCGGTTGAGGCATTCCTCTAAGTGAGTTCTCTGAAGTGTTTCCTTTTCTCTTTTGAATTGCCACTTCTCTGTCCTCTGAGATTTATTAACACTATGAGACTAATTCTTACCTCAGCCCTTCCATTATTACAGACCTTTAGCTCATAGACCTTTAAAGCTGCAGTGTAATATCACTTTGACTTGAAAACAGCACTGGCACTGAACCAGAGAGCAAAATATGAGGTGGCTTACATCAATTCCCTTAATGGACAAATAGCAAAATATCAACATTGTTGCAGTTACCGTGGACTGAATATGAATGAATGACAAAGTAAAAGCATTATTTTGAATGTGCGTGTGTGTCAGAAGAAAGAAATCATTTTGACATAAAGTGCCATTTGTAATTTTTTCTTTAGAAAGATTATAATGAAATTCATGCAGAAGTGTTTTACCAAGTAAATAAAAAAAAAGAAAAAGAACATAAATCTCTGTCTCTCTCTGCTGTAATGACCATAGTGCAGTGGTTTTCAAACCTGTTTTACAAGCACCCCTGCCCTGTACATTTTGCATATCTCCCTAACTCATCAGCTCATTAGTAGAGACTGCAAGACCTGAATTGGGTGTGTCTGACAAGGGCAGGGGTGCTTGTGGGACAGGTTTTGAAAACCCCTGCCATAATGGATTGAATCAGAGCTTATTGTTAAATGTATTATGTATTATTCCAGGGATCTGAAGTTGGATAATGTTCTGCTGGATAAGGATGGTCATTGCAAACTGGCTGATTTTGGCATGTGTAAGGAGGGAATGTTTGAAGGTGTTGTCACAGGAACCTTCTGTGGAACCCCAGACTACATTGCTCCAGAGGTGATTCAAACACGTCACTCATTCACAGATTGTCTAAAATCCACACAAAATGATGCATCACAAAATTCTAGAAGAATCAGAAGTGTTTTGCTGCATTCACATTGTGTCAATTGGCTTTAAGCATAAGGTGCCAACTTCCTGTCACGTTCACTTATTATGTGTTTTAACACACAGGCAATATATCTGTTATCCATTTTTTGAAGGTTTTTTACAAAAAAACAACAACAACGGCGACACATATATATATAAATTATTTAAATATATCCTAATTCTAAATATACGTGCTAAAATAACTCATTCATACCTATGTTCTTTCAAAATGTGTAATATAATATAACATACTGTAAAATATTCAGCAATCTACCTCTATTGGTATCTGTTAGGTTTTAATGAAAAGAAAATGTATGGAAGGGTGTAATCAGTGTGGAAGTGTCTGTGTGTGAGAGGGAAAGAAGGTGCATGTCCTAAATGTGATTTTTATGTGGTCCTATAGATCCTGCAGGAGATGCTGTATGGCCCGTCCGTTGATTGGTGGGCTCTCGGTGTGCTGCTGTATGAGATGTTATCTGGCCATGCCCCCTTTGAGGCAGAGAATGAGGATGACCTTTTTGAGTCCATCCTGACTGAAGAGATCATCTATGCGTCCTGGCTCAGCACAAATGCCGTGGAAATACTGAAAGGGGTGAGCTGCTCAGTGTTTACTTAAGAGCCCTGGAGTCATGCAGACATGAATCAACTTGAATGGAGCAGTGATTGCTTATCTGTCCTGATTGGTGGGAGGCATATGGTGTGAATTAAACTGTCAGTTCATGCAACAGTGAACGTCAGTAAACAGTAAATATCTCCCATCTGATCTCTCTCAGTTCCTCACGCTCATCCCCTCTCTTACATAACTATATTTAGCCTCAATCCAGAATCCACTGCTATCACATGACTGCAGCTAAAAATAAAACAACCCTTCACATCAAATGTACACATGCACACAACCCCCTTCTCTTACTCTATAGTGTTTGCTCTCACTGTGAGGAATAGTGGAGGAGATACACCTCCGGTAATAATCCTGAAGAGGATGTTTTTTCCCCTCCTTAAAGCAATGTGCAGTTCCCGAGGGACTAGTAAATTCCCAGTTAAATCGAGAAATTCCAAAACAGAATGTCACGATATTTGCCTGAGATGGAAAATCCTTAAACCTGGGTCATCCAACATGACCTTGACCTACAACAGTCAAAGAATAGATCAATAGAGTGGCTCAAAAGCATTCTATTTTTGGAATAGCAGACTTTAGTCCTGTTACATAGCTGCGGTGTGGATGGACCAGACATGAGTGTAACAAACAATGAACAAGCATACAATTTCTTAAAATTTATCAGCATTGGCCAATATTGGATGATTAAGTAAACATTTTATTATCCTATAGTTTTATATATAGAATACATTTGCTGGTATACAACCCTAATTTAAAGTTAATGGTAATACAGTATTTTGACATTCTATTATCAATAGGTAACTTTGCAATTATAACAATGTTGTGATGGCTAAGTTTAATTCTAACATTTAAAGATGATTGATTTTAGTATGTTTTTGTTTAGAAATAAAATTCTAATTTTGCTTATAACATTTAGGCTAATCTGACAATTTTAAAACAGTCTCTGTAGTTATAAAACTGGATGATCTCTCTGAACAACAACGAGTTTGTCAGTGTTGTTCAGAGTGGATGAGGTATGGTAGCCAGCTGTGCTCCCTAATGGGTGTCAGATTTACCCAGAGAGAGTGTGTGTATTTGTGTGCACATGTGCATGCTTGTTTTAGACGGCTGTAGAAGGAGGGCAGAATTTGATTTGATTTAATCTGATTTACTTATATTTGATACCACACATTGATACTCCCGACACAACCTCCCACAAGCGATTGCGTGTTATGTCATACACATTCTCATAGGAATCGGGTCTGATTACAAATATGTAATCTATGAACTGTAGGTTTAATTTCACTGTGAAGATTTGGTAGGAGTCTCAACATTTAGTACATTTGGGCTCAATCATATTTTTGGTTAGTGTATTCCTATTTAGTTATGTAAACTGATAGTAAACTCATGTCATATTTTGTTTTTATTTTTCTCAGTTTTTGACAAAGAATCCATCCCGTCGTCTGGGTTGTGTGGCTGCAGATGGTGGAGAGACCGCTGTAACCAGTCACCCATTTTTTACTAGCATTGACTGGAACAAACTTAACCAGCGAGAGCTTGAACCACCTTTCAAGCCCAGAATTGTAAGTTTTAGATGTATAGATTTGATCTAAATCAGGGTTCCTCAAATCTTACCAATGCACTGCAGAGTTCGGATCTAACTCTTATCAAACACACCTGAGCATGTTAATCAGTGTCTTCAGAATCATTAGAAACTCACAGGTAGGTGAGTTTTATCAGGGTTGGAGCTAAACTCTGCAGTGCATCGTACCGCCAGGGTAAGATTTGAGGAACCCTGATCTAAATGGTAGTCTTATATTATCAAATTCCTTAGAAATATAAATGCAGATTAATATTATATATACTTTTTTTGTTTTTTAAATCTGAAATCCAGAAAACTGCAGAAGATGTGAATAACTTTGATCCAGATTTCACCCAAGAGGATCCTACTTTTACACCCATCGATGAGTCCATCATCCCATCCATCAATCAGGACGAGTTCCGAGCCTTCTCCTTTACTTCCCCTGAACTGTTGAAAGTGGTTTCGGATTTTCAAAGCAGAGATGAAGAAACATGTGAAGAGAGCTCAGGAGAATTCTGTGATGTGATAGAACCAAATAAATTGTGACAATAGGAGCTTTTAGGAGCAGTCTAAAGAATTGTATTAATACCAGCATTTCAGTGGACTAGCTTGTTGGTCTTTGATTCTTTTAGCTTATGCTTATGCTTTGGAACAATAATGTAATTATTTTTGTATCAGACACATTGTGAGTGATTTGCAAAATCTCCATGAGACGCTCCATCCTGGAAGGCAGCAGTTTACACAAATTTGATCAACTTTGATTTCTACTGTAGCTGTTTTAACAGTGTTTGTATTCACATGCTTAGGAAACTTGATTTGATTCCTCTGTATCGAATATAGCCAAACATCATTGCAGAAACATTAGAATGATTCTGCTCTGAAGGAACCAAGAAAATCAGACTCACGAAACTGCATTTTAAATGGAAACTCTAGTTTTGTAAGATATATCATACATTTCTTTGTAAATCTGTGCTGTTTGTTGTTTGGTCTGTCTGTTTATTACATTTCAGGTCAGAATTTCACCCACGATTAAATTCTTTAGATGTGTTTTATTGTTGAGAAAGGTTGCCGTATTGAGTTCTCTGCATTTAGACCTGTTCTCTCTTTGTCCTCATCAAAAGACATCTCCCCTCTGTTGTTCTGAGGTGTTAAAGGTTAACACCATCAGGTGAGATGTTGACCAGTTTTAATTCTTTATATTTAGGTCAGTGATTCTTCCTCCTCATCCTCATCGCTGTTTAATGTTGTTTATTTGGATCTTCTCAGTCCGAGCAGTGTGAAATATCTGTTGGTGTATGCTTTCGTGCCTGTACATATTTGGCAATGATTTCACAATATTACTTTTTGTGTGTCTGTGAGTGTGCAAAAAAGTTTTTGATTTCAAGCAGACACAATTTTTAGTATGCTTTGTTTGTTTGATAGACGAGCTAAGACCAAGTTTTTCACACATTTTCCACATTTTTATTTCAGTTTGTAACATTTTACCAAGTTAACCTCTAAAATGGTATGTTTTTGTAAAAATCATAGTAATTCTTTGTGAAATTAATGAAAGAGGTTTTCTTTTTCATGAGGAAAATGGAGGATGATGCAAACTCTTTTGTTTAGTCAAATAGGAAACGCTAACGAGTCAACTTAAAAAAAAAAAAAAAAAAAAACATTAAAGTTGACTGCTAATGAGTTTCTTGTAGGGTCAAGTCAAGCTTAGAAGAAAACATTAGCCTCATGAGAATCTAGTAATGAGTATTGTAGTTTAAGTGATTTAGTTTTTTTGTCCTTGCCCATTCTCCTTAAATATTATTCTTAGTTTCCTCTGCCTCACTAAAAAAAAACCTACAAGGAAGGGCTGTTAATTTTTTGTCATATCATGCTTACATTCGATAAGGGAGGCAAACAAGATTAGCAACAGATCTTTGGTATTGAGTGAGATAAATATGGGAGATGTCACGGGAGATCCCATTAACCAACTTGCCCTTACAAGTTTGGCCCAGCCCCAATTATACTAGTGGAGGCTTTCTTGGAGAATCGACGTCAGCAGCCCTTTCCTGTGGGATACTACAACCCTGAAGACCAACAAACAGAGTGCTATCTTACAGTCTTTGGCAATGTGGGGGTAGGCGGAAATCCTTGTATGGTCAAGGACACTCATTGTGGTGTTTCAATGACTCATCTTATAAAGTCTCACATAGAGGAGTTCCCTGATCCTTCAATGCCAGTTACTACAGTTTTTTTCTCTATTCTGCTTAATATATTTTATTATTCTTTTTTTTTTAAAGACTTTCCATCTTTTACCATACACATCTCCTACTGTAGTCCTTTGTACATCACATCAGTGATGCTTTTTTTCCCAGACGAGGTAACGGTCTAATTTGGTTGATCTCTTTATATCAGACCATTCATGTGAGATTGCTTGTTCCCTGTACGACTTGCTTTTTCCCCTGCAGTGATGCAATTTGTGTTATACATCTATGGTTTTAAAGGGTTCTTGCTTGACTGCTCATGCAAACAGTCCCGTTTCATATATTCCATATTTTCAAATATATATATATATATATATATATATATATATATAATTTTAAATATATATATATGTATTGTTTAAAAGTTACATTTTTAGAAAACATTACAAAAGTCTGAACCGCCCCAAACTTTAACAGTAGGGTGTCTTTAACATTAATCTAGATTTTGAAGTCTCAGTCTCAAGCTTTATTCCTGCAGAATTACATTTTGTCATAGAATTAGGCTGTAAACATATCTAGGATCATAATTAGGATGTGACATCATGGTTTTGAATGTATGTCAATGTAGTTAAAGAACAAGCTGACATATTGTATGGCCCAGATTTATTTGTCAATTTGTGTACTGGCGACAGACTACTGTCCTCCCTGCTTTCGTCTAAACTGTTATAAAATTAGCTCTCTATAATGCGTCTCTTAAAGGCCTTGGTGACAGATCAGTTTCCAGCCATGCCCAGGTCCAGTGGGCCATAATTACACTTTATTGATTTCTCTTCTGCCCACACAGATACCCTTTATTGGATGCAGAAAATCCATTTCAGTCTTAACACCACTTCAGCTCGGAAACCTCGTCTTGGAATGATTTTGTTTATTCTATTGATTTCTGTCTTGATAAATGAAGGGTTGTAACGATTAGATCAGGATTCCCCATGGGTAAAAAAAGGCATCAAGACATCTTCAGATGTATCATATATACACTCAAGTGTGCTTCAAGTGTGTGGAAACAGTGCTTCACCTTAAGGCCAGACCTTTTATGTGTCTCCTTATTGCGTAATGAGCCTTGACAGAGCAATAATACAAGCATGGGGGGTGTGTGTGTGAATTTTTATATCTTGATGTTCATTACATCAACAAATCGCTGCGCAAAAGATATTTGCATGTTTCTCTGATCCCTCTCTTCAAAGCCCTTTTGTGTCTATTTAGCCTCTGCTGAGGGATGGAGAGATCATCTTTGAGCAGGAGGATGAAGGAGATTATTGCAGATTAGAGTTGGCACGTGTCCATCTGCTTTCCTCATTCATATACAGCAACATCACAGTTCTTCACCGCAATCCAACAATCCAATGCTAATAAATTGAAAATGTAATTTTGCAGAGACCCTTTCATCCATACACAATGTATAATAGACCTGGCAGGAACAGTCCCTGAGCTGCAAACTACACAGCAGCAAATGTTTCCCTCAAGGACACAGTGGAGATGGAGCATGGCCTTGAACTCATTTAGCCTTGTTGTTTGCTGTCCTCTCAATATCCACAGGATTCTAATAGGAAACTCACTTCAAACCTGAAGTTCATTGAACTACATTTTATAGAATCTGTAATTGGGGGGGGGGGG
>JAUCMU010000024.1:10848880-10869062 GCA_032275025.1 Enteromius treurensis
TTCAGTTAGGGGGAAAAAGGAGTTTTCCCCATGCGTCTTAGCAGACGCAGTACGAGTGAAATGTCGAAAGGGAACTACATTTTATAGAATCTGTAATTCCCCCCCCCCACACCTTGGTGAATTGGTGGTCATTCAATGCTTTAGGGGAGATAAAAATCCATATAAATCCCATTGTATGATTTTTTCAAACGGTCACCTGATAAAATGTGTTTTGAGATCAGGTTGAAAATGTTTTAATACAGCATTTATATTCTGAAAAGATGGTGTTTACAAAAAGACAGTATCTGTCTTAATAAGAATAGATGTTTAAATAGTAATCACGTGTACTCTTAGTGGTTGGTACAGAGGAAAGCAAATGTTGTGGCAGATTTCAGGGAAATGTTTTCAGGTTTTTCCACTGGGTTGTGTGGAAAAGGATGAGACACAGGGTTTATGCTGGTGTGCACGTCTCATCTTGGTCACAGGGCTGGAAATTGGGAAAAAGAACATCCTTTAAGAATTTTCTGGGCTGGAAAATGTTTGTTGACATGCCTCTTTCATTAAAGAGACCTTTTATAGCTATTGCATGTCATTTATAAAATTAGAATAATCCGTTGCAACACTGAAAACTTATATATTGCACACAATAATAATAATAGTAATAATAATAATTATAGTACCATGCACTACATTATAAGCTCTATAGTTTGCGTACTTCAGCAGGCTATCTACTACATAGTAAACTTGTTATTAGCCACTTCTGCCATCAAAATAATTGATCTAATTGGTAAATAACGTGAAAGAGACACTTTGAATCAGATCCAGCTATGATGTTCTCGCTTAAACTGTGATAAAGTGCTTCTGTGTATAGCGTGTCGGCACTTAATGTAGGCTATTTGTTGAAAATGTGACCTCATGAATGCTCAATATCCAATTATCTATTAGTATGAAGCACACCCAGCAGCGGCGAGCGTAGAACAGCGTCTATGAGAGCCTATGATGGAGGCTCACGTGCCAAAAATATCCTCACTGGAGCACCGCCGCGCGTTCCCGACCACTCCGAGGCATGTGACTGCGCGCCCACGCGATCCGTCAGGCAGATGAGAAGAAAGCGAGAGCGCAAAGGCGAAGCATCACTTTAACTTCATTTAACTTTATCTCCTGAACACTGGGACTCCTGCCGGACGTATTCTATAACACACTTAGGACTGACTATCATTTGAACGAACGAGGGGCTTTGCGAAGGTTTTTTTTTCATGTTGGAGTCCCGTTTGACCATGGATACAGTCGCACCTGGGAAAAAAAGGTAAACAAGCAGCACTTTATGTGTTTAGATATGCGCTTGCTTTGGGAGTTATATTCTTTCACTAACTGAATTTTGTCTTATGCTTGTAGTTGTAGTCAACAGACTCTCAGTCATTTCCACCTATAACCTGTTGTCACATTTATAATTCTCTGTATGAGTGAAACCGCAACAAGAGTAACGTTATTTATTTCACATACTTGCATGTTTTGCAAGATTTCTGCTTTAAAACGAAGAGTAGAACCGGAGGAGTTATAGAAAAAAAACTATATTGGTACAGAAATGTGGACTGACTGTATCATAAACAGTAGTGCGCTGATTCGCGAGGTTCCTGGAAAAACAGATTTTTTTGAGTCAATTGAACCTGTTCCCAAAACCGGACTGAAAGATTCGTCCCGAGTCATCAGACTCAATCAAACTGTTGTGTGGAGGCAAGAAATCTGCCTCACTGCAGTGAGAACTGTCTATTCGGCATTTGATCTGCTTCAACAAGTGAGCCAAGAAGAAACATGTTGCAAACAATTTACTTAATAGCCGAAAACGTACATTAGGCTTATGTTACCTGAAATAAGAATCGAGTTCACGCTAAATGTAAATGCAAATATTTTTTTTGGTTTTAAATGGCCTAAAAATGCAGTCATTGCTTCAACAAACCGGAGACCAATAGCTACATAACGTTACTGGAGCTTGTTTTGCGGATGTCTAGGGACCAGGCAGTGATATAACCACGTCATTACGTAAAGTAATTGCTGGATGAATCCGTTTTCAAAAACGATCCGACTTCGCATCACTGCCATTAATAAGATATCTGTCTCTTTTTCACGCGATTCACATTTTGGTCTAAAAGCGATCTGAGTCTGGATTTGTCTGTGAATTCTAATAGGTTTCATTGCACATGCGCAGTGTGGACGGATTTCCCATCAACCCGTTGAACTTCCACATCACATATCGTGGGGTTTGATTGATCATCTCTTCCTTTAAAAATCACTCAGTGACCTTGTTGGAAGATAAGGCCTAATGCCCTTTAATTAAAAAGCGGGGCCATGTGTTTAAACCTATTCACGAGGCAGCGTTTTAAATGGGTTTTTTTGCACCCTATTTTCAAATGTTTTAGAGTTTGGGTTTTTGCAATGACATTTAATTTAGGCCACTTTACAGTGCATTAGGCTGTTTATTTATTTTTTTATATCTACCATTGATTTACAGGTGACTCCAAATTAATTGTACTGTTAAAAAAAAGATTATACAATGAATTTTATAATTATGTAGTTTCCTAGCACAACTCAGTATTTACATTTAAAATTACTGTAATGCATGTAAAAGGTATGTGCAGCCACATGAAGGTTAGATCTTTGGTGTTGCTCTGCTCTCATCTGAAAGCCGACTGTAGTGTTTTGCTCTGGATCAGCTGACACCTCTCCTCTTGGCTCTATGGTAAAGGTCCCCTGTGTGCTATCAGCTTGTGGCCTGTCGCCACTGTCATTCGCAAGGGTGTAAAACGAAGCTGAGAAAGGTTAGGCTGCTCCTGCACTTATCAAACCAGCCATTCATCCTCTTAGAAACAGAATTCGTAAATAGAAGAGACTTTACTATCAGACAGCTGATGAAGAATGTTGACCTTTACTTGAATAATGTCCTGCTCGCTGTCTTGTCGTTGGCCTCTAATGGGAGATGTTCCTTTAGTATGGATTTCATTAATGGGTTATCGTGTCTAATAAAGTATCCACAGGATGCCAAGTAGCTCTAAATGTTCATGAGCGCTTTAAAGGACAGGATAATGGCATTAACCTAGATTCTATTCAAAATCCGACATGATGCTATATCGTGTGCTGTTAAACACACAACTTACTCGTACGCACAGAGAGCATTTCTGTTCATGCTATAAAGAAGTTCAGAAGGAGAGTATAAGCATGATACTCTATTAAAACTGGTTATAAATACACCAACATTGTTGATATTAATGGTCAAGGTTACAGACGTAGTGGAGATACATTAAACAGAGATGTTTTCCTGCAAGAGTGTGCACCGTCCTTGCTAAAATATTTAGACCATAGTAAGTGTGCCTTATGTGTGTGGTTTATAAATAATGAATCGTGTAGTCCCCTGCAGGAAGCAGTTTGTACTGGTCAGAAGGAGAGAAAACAGAGAGCAGGTTGACTGACGGAAAGCTTATTGGATCATTATTATTAAAACATGCTGAGGGGCACAGCTCGTCTCGCAAAGGGGGCTGTGATCATGCTAAAGGCTCCGTCTGTCTGCTCTCCACAGCCTGGCTCAGCATATCTGAGATGACTTTTAGAATATTAGATTCAGAGCGTACCTGCTATATTAGATACCTTAGGCATCATTTTAGTTTGAATCAGTCTGACTCAAAGCGTACTTGTGTGTTCATGTGGTGTGTCAAGTGTCAGTTCAGTTACATTAGTTAATGCATAAGGTTGTCCTAACAATTGTATATACTGCAATGTTCATATACTAAACATTCGACATATTTACCATTTAAATTTAATGCAACATTTCAGTTATTCAAGTTTCAACATTTTAGCTAATGCATTAACTAGTGTTAACAAATTGAACCTTATTGCAAAGTGTTCACCAACTTCCCTTGGGGCTCTTTGTTGTCTATTATACTACATGATGCTCAGTTTGATGCTTCTTTAATGTTCTCTCAGAAGGGGTTTTGTGGTTAGCTTATTTTTTCCATTGCAGTACTGTTGGGTTTTTGTGAGACTGTTATCTTTAAACAGCATCTGTAACTTCTTACAGAACAGATGTGTAACTTACAGTAATCTAGAGGACTATGTCCTATCTAGACAGTAAGTTTGAGCAGTATGCAGAACCTTTCAGCGTGTGGGTAAATATTGGGACAGATGCAGAACACTATACATATTGATTTTAAGTATACACCTAATAAATACAGTCAATGCATGGCAACATTAGAATGTACAGTATTTCATTTCTACTAAAGTTTACATTGAACATTATTATTAAATATGAACTTTTTAGTGAGTGCTAGATGGTTTTAAACTGCTGTGGAACGTAAGCATGCAAAATTAAATATTCAAATCTGGCTGATATTTATATCCAATATAATCTGTAGTGCATCTGAGGGAATCAGCCAGATTTGTTCGAAACATTGAAACACGAGGAGCCGAATTCCACACGAGGAGCTGTGTCTTAGCTTTATCCAATAAAGCCATATTTATAATGGAAAAGAGAAGGATCTTGTGATTTGTGCTTACAAGTTAATGTCTTAAACTGCCGATCTTGTTGCTGTGCTTATTAACAGTGTTTACACTATAATCCGGATTTTAATGTCCAGCGCAGAGTTGATGTTATACGGCTTGTTCAGTGAATTGAAGACCGACTCAGTGACCAGCCGTAAAACAGTGATTCTGTGCAAATTCCCTACAGAATCTTAAATGATTCTGATTTGATTCTTTGTTTGAGCTAATTTGCTACATCAGAAAAAACAAACTCTATTATCAACCACTAACTAAAACTGACAAGATCGAGATCACACATGCTAATATACACCAGGAGCCTGCATAATGCTGCTTTGAAGCATGGCTGCCATGTAGCCAAGGTCATTGCATTGTGAAGGTTACTCAGATAAGCTAATGATGGAAACGGATGAGTAATAAGGTGTCAGTTGTGTACTGTTTTGTGTATACCTACTTACTACATCTCAAGTACATGCATATAATAGGACCTTAATGGATTCACATTTGTTTCATTATATATTTCTAATATTATATATTTCTAAGAGCTGGAAGCTCTTGTGTGTTTGTTGGTGCATGACTAATGTATTTTCTGTCTTCTTTGTTCTGCATCTGCATGGTGCATTTGAAATAGCATGTACAGATAATGTTCAAAGATGTGGAGTAATTCAGAGAAACAGACAGGAAGAGGGGTGAGACGACTAAGTGGTTTCTTTAGCATTTGCTTTCAAGGCGATAGGCTGGACAGCATCCAGACGCTCTAACTGCTGCACTGTATCAGCGCACAGACCTCAAAGTGAGCTCTCAGAGTTCAAAAGTGTACTGTATGTTTGTGTCTAAGCTTTACATCCTCTACTGTATGACTGTTACTTGTCTCATGAGAGAAAAAAAAGAAAACATACACACACTGCAAAGCAGTGTCACTTTTTTGTTCACTTGCAGGCAGACAACACTGATAGAAATAATTATATAATTGAATGTGTACTTAAAACTGAAAACTAGAAGAAAATATTTATAGAATGATCTTCCCATCACTATCCTAAATGCCAACTCTCTTAAAAAAAAATTCTCTTAACTCTATCCCTTCTCTCCCTTTCTGGCCTGCACTTATCTAAACATTGCCTGCTATACGGTATAATGAGCACTTTCTAAGTTGTTGTTTGCCTCTTTAGGACTAATTGCTGCTGTTTTCCCACCTGTAAGTCGCTTTGGATAAAAGCGTCTGCTAAATGAATAAATGTAAATAGCAAGGTGCCATTAAAATGTATCTTGTACCTTGTATGGTCTTCAGGGTCTGTTTGACCCTCAAATGATGTTTGCCAAAATTGTCAAAATAGTTCTCTTCAGAAGAGAAACTAAATGTAATTTTGTAACAAAATAATTGGGTTTTTGTAAACAAATGTTAATGTATTATTTGTAGTAGTTTTTGGAGAACTTTTCATATTTTTGAAAAATGAACTTTTGAAATGAAAAACAAAATCAAATTTTTACCAGTAGATGGCTGCAGAGATTTGCTATTTGACCAGCTGAAAGATATCTTTTCACAAGTTTTTTTTTAGTTTGACTTGTATCAATATATTATGATTAAAAATATAATATAAAAAAAAACAGTTTTTCAAAAATGTTACATTATGATTAGAATGTTGCCTGAAAACATGAACAAGAGTGCTAAAAATGGCTAAACTTCGACAAAAAGTAATTTTATGGTTATATTTGTGATTTCATAATATGTAGATATGATTCCGACTGAAAAAAATCTTATGAAATAATATCTTTCAGTTGTTCAAATAGCAAATAGCCAAAAGTGGAGCTCTGCAGCCATCTACTGGTAATTTTTCTTTTTTTTATTGTAAAACTGTTTTTTTCAAAAGATGGGCAAAAATCTTACACTAAACAATGTCAATTGATCCATGCTATCTCCACAAAGGAAAATTAGAAATGTGGGTCTTTTAGTACATTTTTACAAAAAAAAAAAAAAAAGGCTGTTTTGCCTATTTAAAAACAATTTAATACCTTTTAATACATTTTTAAAACTATGATAACTTATTCAAAAACTCCACAATCGTGAAGTAAAAACATTAATAAACAAAATAAAATTACATTGGTTTTAAATAAACATTAACAATTTACAAAAAAGCATTTTGTTTTACATTTTGTCTCTACAGACCCCGAAGACTCTGAGTGTACACCCCAAATAAAGACCCTACAAGGATTTAAAAAAAAAAAGAAAATAGAGGTCCAAGGACAAATTTTTGGAGAATTGTGAACAATTCACATTTTAAATATATTATAAAATTAAATGCATTAATGTATTGTCCCAAAAGCCAAGAATTTATTTAATATTTAATGCTATGCAATTTCTGATTGTAATAGCATAAATTGTGCAACAAACAAACAAATGAAATAATCCTTTGAATTAAAAAAAAAAGTTACTTTTGTTTCTGAATAAAGCAACATTTTGAACAAACCAGTTGAGTGATTGATTCAAGGACTCCTTCCTGAGTAAATCAGCTTTTTGAGTAAATAAGAATAAACAAGCTTTTCAGTTTTCTCATGTGCATCTGTCAATCACAGACAGCTGTATATGATGCCCCTGTTTTTTTTATGTAAGTACATGGAAAACTTATTCCAGATGCCCAGACAAAGACATTACCATTACACACGCAAGTATGTCACACACAGTCGATGTGTAACTGAATGTGACCTTCACACTTGGCAAATTCATAAAAGCATACAAAATTGGCGAACTCAAACCTTTACAGTATGTATCTAATTTTGACTGATTTGATAGTGTAAATTATAGCTGCTCAGATTTTAAATCTTGTGAAAGAGACAGAGTGGAAATATAAATCAAGCAGAATTAATTGAACAGTGTTGACATCTCTGACTAGTCTTGTCCACGGATGTTTTATGAGCTCCTGATTTTCCGTATTTGCCCTGAGGACAGCTCACAGCAAACATCCCAATGTCAGGAACTGTACAGTAGGATCTTTGTGTGTCTGAAAGTGGTTTTACCTGCCGTGTCTCCATCGAGTCTCTGTTAATAAGCTCATTGTCTTCAGCCTGCCTGACCCTAAATAACACAGACTTGCACAATACAGATCAATGCATTATGATTCATTATTGTTTGTCTATTATTTATTCAAAACAGAAGCCCTACAATGTTACATGTTTTTATATTTTATCAGCATCCTCAGGAATTTTGCTTGCTCGACTACACCTTTGCTTCATGTTTGCAGCTGGTTTACACGTTGTGAAACTTTTGTGTGCATTTTAAAGCTCTAAGATGTGTTTTTGGCACAAGTGGGTATTGCTAATGTGCATTAACAGTACAGACATTTATTATGGAATTTTATATGTGTAATTTTAGAGTGAGTTCAGAGCGAAGGAAGGAGAAATCCAGAGATGCGGCACGTTGTCGTAGAGGAAAAGAGTCTGAGGTGTTTTATGAACTGGCCAGAGAACTGCCCCTCCCCCACAGCGTCACCTTTAACCTGGATAAAGCATCAGTCATGAGGCTCGCACTCAGTTACCTGCGCCTGCGTAACCTGCTGAACACAGGTGAGAGAGACAGATATTCTGTCAGATTCATTTGCAGTGTTTGTTACTGACACAATGTGTTCATTTTTTGAATCCTTCTGTAGATGTACTGGATGTAGAGTCTGAATTAGATTCTCAGTGGAACAGTTCATATCTGAAAGCTTTGGATGGGTTTCTCATTGTTCTTTCTGCTGATGGTGACATCGTCTACCTGTCAGAGAATGTCATCAAGTGTCTAGGCCTTCCTCAGGTGAGTCACAACTCGCATCAAAAGTCTTTTTTGTTGTTGCTAGTTTTAAAACATTAATTAACAATAATTATATTTAATTGTGTTTCTTTTTATGAATGTTACAATGCATCAACAACATTTTGAACAACATTTTGGCTCTATGTCAGTTTGACTTGAATACTATAGAAATCATTCTAATATGTTGAAATGGTGCTCAAAAATATTTTTTGTTATCAATATTTACAATATAAACAATTGTGCTGTTTAATATTTTTATATGTTTTTTCAGTGATGAAGTGAAACTATATAAGAGGAAAACAGCATTTAAATATATATATATATATATATATATTTTTTTTTTTACAACATTATGCATATCTTTACTGTAATTTTTGTTCAATATTTATATATTTTTATTTGTACAAACTTTGTGAGAAAACATTTTTTTTCTGAAATTAAATATTTTTATTCACTCTATTTCAACAGATCTTTAGACAATAAATGACATACAAACCATGTCATTTATTGTCTTTTGTTCAATTTAATATGTCCATGCTTAATAAAAGCAATCAAATAATCAAGCAATCAAAATCATCAAAAAACTTACAATTGGATGCTTAATAATAATATTTTGGGTAAGAATTTGGGTAATATTACAATGGGTATTACTGTCCACATTTATATGGACATTATAAGATGCAAACTGTCTGATGTTAAAGTGAATCACTGATGTGGCTATGAATGTTTATCCAGTTCATAAAAATTTAAATAATAACATATAAATAATAACTATTTCTTTCCCTTGTAGATCGACCTTACTGGACATAGTGTGTTTGAGTTTACTCATCCATGTGACCATGAGGAACTCAGAGAAATGCTGGCACACAGGACTGGTAATATTCTCTCTTTTTCTTTCTCTGGTTCAGTCACAATCATGATCACTCATGATCACCTCTCTCCCTGTTCCCACATTTAGTTCTGTCTAAGAAAGCGAAGGAGCAGCACACCAACAGAAATTTTTTATTGAGGATGAAATGTACACTGACCAGTAGAGGGCGCACTGTCAATGTGAAGTCTGCCTCCTGGAAGGTACCACCCCTTATTTGTGCTTCTCTTTTGACCATGTGGCTGCATATCACCCTGAAAGCATCTATGCAGTGAAACTGGATCCATATTTATCCCTATCAGCCTCTCTTTCTGACAGGTGCTGCGCTGTTCGGGCCATATCCACACAACAGATGTCAACAAGAAGGGTGTGTGTGAGGAAAAAAATGTGTGTTCAACGTACCTGGTGCTCATCTGTGAGTCTATTCCCCACCCGACCAACATCGAGGCTCCTCTGGATTCTAGAACATTTCTCAGCCGCCACACTTTAGATATGTGCTTCACCTACTGCGATGAGAGGTAAAGCTCCAGCACATCTGAGAGCTGTACAATAACACCTGTCCCGCTCAGTACAAAATTCAGTGCTTATATGCTGATAGCTGCAAAATCCGACTCAAACATCTGAGCAACAGTTCTTATAGGGTGTATATTTACGTTATATTATTACAGTATTATATTTATTTTTAACGCTCTCCTTGTCACTGTATCAAACCCAAAGCTATTGGTGCATCATTATTAAATGCTAAACTATTACTATTTATAATAATCCAATAAAAGCATGTCACTTCATTTCTGGTTTATTAAAAATATGAACAGATTTGTAGTATGTAGAAAAAAACAAGTATTATGTGAAAACTATAAAAAAACAAAAATATGTTAAAAATCACATACCTTCAGCTTGTCTATATTCAGTAAAGAAATAGTTTTGAAACCTTCAGAATTAGCTCATCTAAAAGCATTTTTGCTTACAATTTTAGGACTAATGGATATTTGTTTTGAGATGTGGAGAATGTCTGTGCACAGAAGATCCAGACTTATGGCCTAGATTTCTTCGCCATCTAGTGGTGACTTGTGAAAGTTACAGTGGCATGCAACCTGTGTATGTTTGCAGGATCACAGAGCTGTTGGGTTTTGAGCCAGTGGATCTGTTGCAGCATTCTGTGTATGAATACTACCACGCGCTGGATTCTGACCACATGACCAAAACACACCAGAACCGTAAGAACATATACATGCAGTTCATTTACATAAGTCTAAATGAACATCATAATGCTTCTTATATGTCTCGCTTTGCAGTGCTTGTGAAGGGACAAGTGTGTACCGGACCGTACCGGCTGCTCGCTAAAGCAGGAGGATTTGCTTGGGCAGAGACTCAAGCTACTGTGATCTATAACAGTAAAAACTCCCAGCCACAGTGTGTGGTCTGTGTCAACTACATCCTTAGGTGGGTGCATTGAAATGTATGTGTCGATCTGAATATACCAATGTGTTTGTGTAAGTGGCATTGTTTTCATCCTTTCTTTCTCTGCAGCGGCATTGAACAGCCCAAACAAATCCTGTCCCTTCAGCAAAATAACTGCACAAAAATTAAACAGGAACAGGAAAAACACCACGAGGAGTCACTCAGAACTGAAGTGACTATGGCAGAGTTGAAAGAGGCGGCAAAGAATGAAAAGAAACAGAAGTGTGTAAGAGAGGAGCTATATGACAGCCTGAAGGGGGAGCCAGAGGCACTGACCGTAGCAGACCCTGTCCTTACTCTGGATATCACCAGCACAGGTTTGAACGCCACAATCTTAAAGGAACACGCTACTTTTTGGAACAGTTTTGCATCCATTCAGCTGATCTTTTGAGCATGATGCTAATGGTCTAATCAGATGCAATGATCTAAACTAAGCTACAGCTAAAAGTGCTACCTCCCGACCCTGTCTAAATGGTAAACCTCAATAATTGTCAGGGTCATTCGCACTATTTCAGGCTGCAGTAAATTCTGTGCCTTTTAATATTTTAGCTTTACAAAAAATAGCCTGCTATGCATATATATTTTTTATCATAATATTTTAATTTATTATTGTGGTTAGTAGCACCAGTTGTTTTACAGTTTAGTGCACTTTGTTGTTGTTCTAATTATATACCTAATGAAATGGAAGTCTCTCACATTCATAAAAAAATGCTTACTTCAGTGTTGCAAAATAAATGGATACGCAGCAATATTTGTAATGTGTAAAAAATGTTTTGACCATTTATCAAGAAGTATTAAGGAGTTTAAAATCCTTGCTGTATGTTCATTTCTTGCAGACTCTGCACTCTCTGCGCTGACAGAGATTCCTCTCTACAATGATGTCATGTTGCCTTCTTCAAGTGTCCTGCTACCTCTCTCGCCTCTCTCTCCTCCTTGCTCCTCCCTAAATGATGATGCATCTACAGCCCATCTACCACCTGACGACTTCCAATTCCCACAATCTTCGCCTCTTGATTCTTCCAGATCCCAGGTGGAGCCTAGTCACAATTTTACAGTGCATTTCCTCAAACTTTATAAATGTTTTGGCATACTGTTTCTAAATTGGATTGGTTGGTTTTTAATGGGTAGGTCGACCTGTCTGTGGATTCAGAATTAAGTGACCAGCTAAAACCGGATCATGTGGAAAGACTATTTTCCATGGATATAGAGTCCAAGACACCCTTTAATACACAGGTAGATGACTGCTCAAACTTACTGCTTCCACACAGATGTCAATACAGGTCCAAGATGACCGTATCAAACCAACATAACATGTAATGCACTATGATGATTTTGTAGGGAGTGAGTTTGGATCTGGAGATGTTAGCTCCATACATTCCCATGGATGATGACTTCCAGCTGCGGACTGGTTCTCCAGCTGAGTCGATGTGTTCCAGCCCTGGTTCAGTGCTTGAACTGACCCCCTCGAGCAGCACACAAACTGCCCCTGCTCTCTCGTCTGACACTGTTTCACAAAACACTAGGAACACAAAGCAGGACAACAGCAGGTGAGACAGAGAGACACACTCTGTTGATCAGATTTGTGCTGCAAATAAACACTTAACAGATGAAGAAATAAATAATTACTCAAGAACAATCTGTTTTCTGTTGCCTTCCTCTTTCTCTCTCTCTATTTTCGTAACTCTCTAGGGAAATTATTCAAGACAGTGATATTTCTTCTAAATGTCAGACCAACTCAAAGCTACTCAAGAGAAAACTGGAGACCATACCTCTGTCTGAAGCAATAAGGCTGGTATGTTTGAGCGTTAGTGTATTATTGCATACATCTGTGGAATACATGATTCTGAGTGGTCATTCACTTCAATGAACTGTCAGATATCTTCGTTTATAAAACAGAACCACATTCAGAGCTGCTGTAAAATACACTTTAAACATATACGTTGTGACCTCATTACATCAGTATTACTGCAACACTTTTTGTGTGTGTTGCTGTGCGAGTTAAAGGAATAGTTCAACCAAAAATGAAATTTGCTGAAAATGTTCTGAAAATGATCTAGATGAGTTTATTTGTTCATCAGAACAGATTTGGAGAAATTTAGCATTACTGTACATCGCTTGTTCACCAGTGGGGACTCTGCTGTAAATGGTTGCCGTCAGAGAGTCCAAAAAACTATTGAGAACATCACAATGATCAACAATTAACCCACATTACTCCAGTCCATCAATTAAAATCAGGAGAGAAATATGCATGAAGCAAAAACAACAAGGCATGGACGTTTTCACAGGAGGAAGCATTATTTAATTTCTTGAGTCCTTTTTTGGTCATTTTTGTCTTCAAATGTTGTTGACGGACTGGAGTCGTGTGAATTTTATTTTTTTATTTCTCCACATTTTTATTTGTTTGGTAAGACGCTGTGTAGTAAGCAAAATAATGTGCAGTCAGCTGGCCATTATAGCAAAATAATCCCCTTTAGGGTGTTTCAATTACAGCACTCATTTACAACAGTTAATAGCGGGCATTTTTATTTCTTTGAATGTGTGTAAGGAGAGTTTATGACTGACCGTTGATGGTGTTTCCTTCCAGGGTTCTGTGCTGCAGGTGGTGACTGATTTTCCAGAGAAAAAGGTCAGAAAATCAGACGCTTCATCACCAGAAGGGATTCGTCATGCCACGATACTGTTGCTGCCTTCTGGTACGTCACCATGGAGACCACACGTCAGTGTGCGAAACCCTTGTGAATATCAGTGAGATCAGTTGTTTTTCATTACTGTACAGTGACTAAGTGCTCTTACTCAGTTTTTTCCTATAGATGTTGTGAGTAGGTTATTGAGCAGATCATCAGAGGTTGGAGCCATAGCGATGCCCCTCCCCCAGCTTACCGGTTACGACTGTGAGGTAAATGCACCTGTGACTGGGCGGCAGCACCTACTACAGGGGGAGGAGCTACTGTGTGCCTTGGACCTAGTTATTTAAAAGGAAAAGAAAAGCCATATTTTTGTTTTCCCATGATTAGGGAGAGATCAGTGGCATTATGGATTAACGTCCATTGCAAAGAAACAATAGTGAGCAATCAAAAGAGCTGGGATGCTTCTGCTTCTAACGAGTGGATGGTAAATACAAGCTGGACATCGAAAAGCAAAGAAACAAATAAATAATAATCAATGAGGTTAAAACAGAATTTGTAGAGCAGTTACGAGCTGTGCTCTTACAGGTTACAAATACGCACAGAGAGGAGAATATATATATTCTATTCTATATGAGATTGTATTGTGTGACAACTGCAAATATTATTCGTGCACAAAATTACCTGCAGCTTTCAGAAAATGTTATTTTATTAGCACTGCTGTTTTTATTATTACTTTCAAGGTATGTCTAAATGTTTTCTTTGTTCAGGTCTCTATGTGTCCCACATGAAAACATGGATGTAAATGTGTGTAAATGTTGTGAAATGTCTAAAGTGGCTGTTGTTTGATTTATTATACAGCATTTAAGAGTGGTCAGCATTGGTAGAACAAAGAACAGTACTACCTAAAACTACCTAAATGTTGAAATTATTACTCACTGTTGTTATTATTATTGGTAGAGATTTCTACTTAGTTAAATCTCTGAATATATTTAGGGCATTAACAAGTTAAATGTTCTCTTGTGCTCCCTATGAGATTCCTGTGTTACGTCAACAGTGGCATATAGGAGGCAGAAGATATGGTACAATGCCAAGTGTGTGAGCTTTGCTGCTGTGTGTTTCTCATGTTCTTCTTTGTCGTGTCACATTGTCTTCTGGACAATTGTAATGTCTGTGACAAATAAAATTGCTTTTCAACAACATTCAGCTTTAAATATCAATGTATGATTTTAATTTAAAGCCTTAAAAATCTCTTGTACTCAATAATACAAATAATAAAGAAATACATAAAAATACAGTAAAAAGTAATTTGGTAAAATGCTGTTGTAATTTAACAGTTAATTGTTTTCTGCTTACCACACATCCAATCCACATAATCCATCTGAAATCATTCTAATATGCTGATTTGTTGCTCAAGAAACATTTCTTATTATCTGAAAAGAGTGCTGATTGATTTTCTTTTTGTATAATTCTTTTAAAGTTCAAAAGAACACCATTTATTATGAATAAAAAGCTTATGTTTTACACATAGTTCACTACAATGGGTATAAAATGGTATACAAAAGGGTAAAACAATATTCTATAAATCAAGATTTTAACGTACATAAACCACAGTTGCATCCACATAAAGCAAGGCAAGTTTATTTATATACAGTAGCACATTTCATGTACAGTGGGAATTCAGAGTGCTTTACTTAAAAGGAAGTATATTGCATTACTTTACATTTTGGTGGTGTAGTGCACTTAAATCGTTATTAAAATGAGTGCAAATGAATTTTTTAAGTTTAAAGGGATATTCACCCCAAAATTAAAATCTGCCATAAATTACTCACCCTCACCGGTAAATCCTTTGTTCATATTTTGGATTAAATCCGAGAGCTTTCTGACCCTCCATAGACAGCAGGTGCCTCATTTATAAAGCATGTGTGCGTACGCATAAATACTTATCATGTGCAAACGTGCTTAGAGTCATGTCCACCATGACCAAGGTCAGAAATGTAAAAAAATAAATAAATCTTTGCGTTCCGAAGATGAATGTAGGTCTTGCAAATTTGGAACAACATGAGGGTAATTAATGAGAGAATTCTTTTCTTTTTAATGAGAGAATCACTTTTACATTCCCTCTTTACATTTTTTATGGCAAAAAAAACATGGAATAGTTCCTACACATGTAAACTCTTAATCTAGAATAAAATCAAACTTTAAACAAATGTAATTTCACCTAATATTGTTTTACACCACTTATCCAAACCATCCTGTATACAACACATTAACAAATGAGTCAAGAGTGTCTGCTACAGTATGTGTGTGTGTTCACCAAACACAACGAGAACTGTATTCAATTACCGGTGGCCTTGCCAAAGGACTTACTTCATCGCTCAAGATGCTGCATGGGCTCTTTATGTGCCGTGCGAGACACACATACATACAAAACCTCAAAAGCTCCCTTCCACATTTCTGTGGGAAAATACTTACTCATGGCGAATGGCTTTATTCCTTGGTAACATTATACATAGCATTTTGTTTCTGAGTCTGTCATCCAGGTTGAGTGAATGGCCCTCATTGAATAAGAGGGAAAATCCCATGATTCTTGCTTTTGTTGCTACGGGGAGGGCTGTTCTAAGTCCCTGTGGACTGTTGCACTTTAATCAAACACTGACCAGTTTTCTGAAGGCAGGAAAATAACTGATTTTCTATTTAACAGTTTGTTCTCATAAACATTTTCAGTAATTCTCCATAATGACCATCTTTCCTCAGCAGGAGCAGCAGGTTTGTTAGTGTACGTACACTTTATAAAGAAAACTGGTCTAGGAATCATTTTCAGTTCCAAAATGACTTGTACATTTCTCAAACATTTACAAAGTGGCAAAATAATGTGTTGAATTAAATGTTATTTTTCAGCAGAAAAACCCAAACAGTATATTTTCTTATAAAACATACTTCAATTATCTTAGGTTTCATAACATATTTATGGATTATTTTTCAACTGAACTGAAACATTCTGCATTGGTTGATATAAAACAGTTACTCGCTGTTTTAAAGGTGTTGTTTTTACAGTGATTCTTGCAGGTCAGCAGGTGGCGAAGAGGCACTGCCTTTATGAGTGAGTCACTGAATCAATTTGTTCAAATCAAAAACAACTACTTTTTTACTGACTAAGTACTTTTTGCACTCTCTAATCGGAATTTATTATACAGTGTAACATTAAACAGCTTATGACCCATAGACAGCTTCAGTTTGAGGTATTCAGAATGGAGTTTGGTTAAGGGTAACTGATCCCACATCAGTGCTACACTTTACAAAATCTGCTGAGAGACTAAAAGAAAGAACAGTAAACACTCACAACCATACAAATGGGTTTCCTGTAGTTGATGACTGCATATGATATATCGATCAAATGCTAAGCGAAAGCATGTGTAATGGACTGAAGATGTCTATCTCTTCCTCAGCTTTTACTAAGCTCCAGCGGACAGCCAGGAGGCCTGTTTTCACTTACGTCTGTTAAACACACTTACCCACACATCACTCTTCTTCTACGGGTGCATGCACGCACAATCATTCACACACACACACACACACACACACACACACACACACACAACTATTTGTCCTCAGAGGACCTGTTATAAAACCCTTTTACATGTGAAAGCTTTACTGTTTTCTATGGACAAGCACCAACAGAAAAACCTCATATACTGTATCCGCCCGGCCACACACAAACATAGCAAAGATTTGTTATAAATCTGATCTTTTTCTCTCTCCATAACTACATCATTCATCCTTATGTATCTAATCTATTCCTCCTTGGAGGAAAATGTTATTACTCTGAGGTTGCTTTTTTTTTTGTTTCTCTTCATACCTTAGAAGTAATATAAAATTGTCACAAAGGAGACAACTGTTGACATTCAAAATGACGCTTTATGCAATAGACTGAAATGTCTGGCCTCTGGATATTCTGAAAAGTGAGCTCATTGGGTCAGAAAATTATAAATAGTAAATCACACTTTATAAGTGATTGTGCTATCCCTCCAGGACAGCAGGGGGTGTCATGTTACTATCAGATCCACACTAATTCTAGTAAGGCTTAAAAGACCAAAGTGAAAACAGGAAAAACCTTAACTGACATAATTGGACTAAATTGACATTTTAAATGTAAGTGCAGATCACCCTTCTGCACAAGGCTTCATGTAACTGTACAATCCGCTGCTGTACTTAGGAGTGTAAGAAAAAACCTGGAAACAATTATATTGTATTCACAACTCTTCAAAACAGGATGATGTCATTCCTAATGGAGTGAGTCTAAGAAATGTAGTTAAAGAGAGCTAGTGTGCGTTTACATGCTCTGAAGGCCAGTAAATAAGAAAAACTCAAGTTTTTGTGCTGAAGAGGAAAAGAGTACATTTATTTGACTGCACAGTTAGTCATCAAACACATACAACTTATTTTCTATAACTTATTTTCTAAAATTATGATTTTTTTCATATAAAAATAAAATAACAAAATTATATATATATATATATATATATATATATATGTGTGGGTGTGTATATAGCATTACATATACTGTATTGTACTTTAATGTTATGCCATTGTAGGATTTGTTTTTAACTATTTTTAAGTAGGTCTTTAAAATGCATGAAGATATTTCAACAGAATATGATGCAGTGCTCTGGAGTGCTGTTATTCCAATGCTGGAGGAAACATTGAGACCCCTTCATTATCATGTATCAATACACATTCTGTTTCATTTTTTTGACCTGAAGTGATGGTGATTGTGATTATTTCTTTATCTGCATGCATGACAAATCTATAGTAGTGCCGTTTAGCACTGCTTGTGGTCAAGTATTGCTTTATGAGATGATCTAGACATGCTATCAGACCAGGACATGCAGACTTCTCTTTCTGCAGCCAGACTTTTTTGTTCAGTAAACCTTCCACAGTGATGTTCTCCAACTTTAACTGACATTTAGTTTCCACAGTTGCACATAAACCAAGAAATCGAGTGTTGCACATGACTGAGAACCTGTTGCATTTGATGTTTAGTCTTGTCAGATTCCCTTCAGCAATAGTTTCTTGAGCTTGTGTAAAACAGGATTTAATCTCATCCTGGCAGGAGTGGTTGAAAAAGTATCTGGAGTCAATGGAAGTAAGGTTTTGGGCTTGATGGCTGACACAGACATTGACATAGGTTTGGTTGTTTTCTGATGTTACAATAAAAACAAGATTGACGTTCGAGCCAATTTGTACACCAGAGTAACCTCCTTTAACCACCAATTTCGAGTACTGCTTTAAAGGATGGTCTCTAAAAAATCTTTCAGCAAAGTCCAAGTTGGAGAAAAGGGTTTTGTCTGCAATGTTCTTTTCCTTTAGCTTTTGCATTACAGACATTATGTTTTCTGTGACAGGATGAAAATCTGGGTAACAGCTAATAAGAAAAAAGAAAGTTACTGTAACATATTTAAGTTGAACTTCCTCCAGCAGATCATCATTAATGTACTTACAATGAGGGGTCCATTGAGAACGACGAGGTTTCTCTAACAAGCCAAAAATACTTCCGAATGGTCCACGCTGTCACCAGACAAGGCATTCATTAGTCATCATCTCAAAATATTTGAGCCTATTGTAAACAACTTTTCAAAATAGATCATTTTCAGGTATCATCCTTTACTGCTTTAAGACAAGTTTGATTTGAATAATCAGTTGTTTTATGTGGTTAGTTTGACTGAGATTTTTTATTTACCAGAATTTTAATTTACTCAGTGTGACCAGATATCTCAAATTACTTTAAGTAAGTAAAAGGTTTTGTAGAACAGAAAACACACATTCTCACAAATGTGTTTCTTTTAACGTTAGTTTATTGATGCATATGGTATATCGATCAAATTTATAGCCTACCAAATATAGGTTACTTTCTGTAGGTACTTACCTTACCTAGATCGCGTTCAGACAGAGCGGTGGTCAAATGAAAAGCTAGAAAAACGTTTTAAGTATTAAAGTGAGGTTCCAGCAGATCGTTGATGTTTTACTTCTGTCAGTTTCGGTTTCACAAGCTCTTGCTGGATACGTTACGTTTCGTTTTTCAGGAAACAACTGAGCCGCTCCATGGGTCAATTGAACTATTTTGTCTCTAAATTTAGTGACTTCTCCACCTCTGTTCAGACTTAAAAAATAGTTTAGGAACTAATATAGCAACCTCTTGGACAAACCTTAACTAAGTTTTTATCTTGCCCACTGTATATAGATCAGTGGAATTGCCATTATGATGTCACATTCAGCTACCGGTTTTTGTTGGCAACACTAGCCTAGTTTCCATCCAGTTTTACGCTGTTTTGTTATCGAGAATTTGCGTAGAAAAAAAATTCGCAAAATTTGCTGTCTCCAGCCTGTTTCCATCCAGTTGGCCTTTTTACCAAAAAAAAAAAGGACGTGCGTGATGACGTCATCCCAGTCGGGAGATGGGAGAAAGTTGTAGAAACAGCCCTCCACCAGTCGGGGCTTTATGGCAGAGTGGCCCGACGGAAGCCTTTCTTCAGTGCAAGCAGGGCCGTTTGAAGGAATATGGGGGCCCCAAGCAAAATGGACATGGAGGCCCCCCGCACGCACGCACGCACGCACGCACGCGGAACCACAGCATAGCCATACAATTTAAATTCACTCACACTTTATATAAATGAATAAGGTTTACAGTGCAAATACTGCTGTTGCATATAAAGTGCATAAAATCTGAACATTTTCAACAATTGAACATTTGCAAAAAACACCACTGTACCATAAAATCAAATATACATTGAAAAAGTGCACAATAACTAAATCCAACATAAAAACACACACACATACATACTCACAGTAACATTTTTCAGTTCTCTCAAATGTCCATGGGCAAAAGTGACTAGTATTTACACAGTTTGATGGGAATTCAGTAGTGATTTGCACTGTTTT
>JAUCMU010000024.1:10869162-10910245 GCA_032275025.1 Enteromius treurensis
ATGGCAGTACTGACACACAGATATCTCAAATATAATAGGTAGCACACAAATTCTGAATGCCTTTGACAGATCTCAAAATTAATCTAGATTATTCTAGATAAAAAAAAAATTATCTATGCCCACCCCTAATATATATATATATATATATATATAATGCATGTATATGTAATGTATGAATGACTGACAATTAAATGCATCACAAGACAATAAAACACCACATTATACTAGCCTTATAACACCGTAAGAGTCTTGTATGCCAGTGGCCACCATTTAACCTTGCAGTCTCTGCCTGAAATTCTCAGCATTTACTGTAAGATATGCATTCTTCAAACAACAGCAATCAAACAATGTACACTAATCACTTTTACATGACTTCCTCCCTCAGGCGCGACGCATACAGTCATACCCACAATGGAGCTAAGCCCATACATAAATGCAACAAAAACATGAATCATTAACTGCTTTTCAATCTAGGTCTTTCAGTGCAACAGTACTCCTGTGAGTTCAAGTTTATTCTAATTTTTGCCTATTCAGCAGAAAACTAACGACTATAGAAGTCATGGACAATAACACAATCAAATGTGGAGACTTGGGGGTTTAAAGGGCTAGCAATAACATACTCTGAGAACCTCCCATGTCTCATTTAAATAGCATTTAATACCTTGCAGTGCACATAGTACCTCCTCAAAACATTCTATAAAAAAGAGAAAAAGTGCAATTTTAATAAACGTCTTTATTTTCTAACATAAAAACTTTAAAATGAACAATGTAATGTAAAATCTGCTGGGGATCTGCACTCCAAAGCAACAACTCAATGTTAATTGGCTGTTTCAGCCTACCTCGATGCACATAGGAAATCTTTATTGTTCAGACAAATGTTCATTTATGCCATGCCTTAAAGCAATCTACTATATATTGGCACCTTTTGCTTTGAATCAGTTTGTTTTCCACATCTGTTTTCAAATGTCCTGCCAAATACTGTACCTATTGCTTGTCAGTGGGATGGTACTCTCTAGCTCTGTGCTTTGGCACGCACAGCTCCACACACTCTTAGATCCAGATTATACTACGTAGGCATTTAAAAGGGCACTGAGCACATCACAGACACTCATAATGCTGTGCTATTGTGCTTTTTGGCTTAACTTTAAAGCCAGAATTAGTGGCTGTTTGAGGTTCTTATAAAAAACATCCAAAAGAAAGTCACAGAACAGCTTAATAATTTGCCTTCTTGTTAGTTTTGATTTAATAGGCTTTGAATAAATAAAGCAATGGCTTGTAACTAATAATGAAGTTATTATAATCAGAGTATGTACAGTAAGTTAGTCATTTATCCAAAGTGACTACAGAACACTCATTACAGGGACAGATAATCAGGACAAATGGACTTGCTCAATGGCATAATCATGGAAGCTCTTGAATCACCCTTGTGAGGTTTGAAACTGCAGCTTTTCTGATTCCAGCCCAGATGTTTAATCACAACAACACATAATAACATGAAAGCCACATCATAAAGTGGCAGACACTTTCAAAGTTAAGCTTGAAGTATTGGCATATTTACAGTCAAATAAAACATTATGTAATAATCTAGGGCTCTAGATCGTTTGCAAACCATTTTTCCTGTAAATGCAGCTATATTTTGTTTAAGGCGGCACCGGTGTGACTACAAAATCCCCCTCTTCTGTTATGCTCTGCTTTTTCCTCTTTTGCATGGAAATACCACAAACGCTCCAAAACAAAACGAAACAATGCTACCTGTTGAACCTTACATTATGGAAAAGTTATCTGCACCACTGCATTGACAAATTATATTTTACAGTATGTGTAAATTTGCATCTGCATCCTAATTCAACTGAATATATATATATATATATATATATATATATATAGTATGTGTGTGTGTGTTTGTGTGTTGTTATCATATATTTCTTATGAAAATATATATTTGTTACATTTACATATATATATATGTATTTTCAGATAAATATATTTAGATATAACATAAATTAATATATAAACGTAGCATTTTTCTTAAATATATACATGCATGGGTGTGTTATTTAGAGCGACCTGTTTGGCACATTGATTACATTAACAATTATAACACATTGATTTATTAACTTCTGAACGCCAGAGGAATCTTTATCTAAACCCCTCTTCATAAAGATGAAAAGCTAAATAGCTCAGCAGGATATGGAAAAATGGCTAATGTGAAAGCTGAATCCAAGAAAAGGGCTAAATGAGTATGTCATATACAATTTAGAATTCTACAAGTGCAGCAAAAACTGAGCCGAGAACCAGCTGGCTTTGGGGAACTTGACTAACAACACAAACAGGATGAATGGATTTCAAATGCCAAAGATATTTGCAAAAGCTTTTGTGTGATCGACCAGAGCAACCCCTGGCTAATAAGACATCGATAACCCAAACTCAACAACTTACAAATGTTAGAACTTCTGCACTGCGAGTTTGAGGTTTCCTTAAAGTTTCTAGATCTTTTAAAAAGTTACACCACTTTACAGATTCAACAGGAAATGGCTGTCGGTATGAGTCAAAGAAATAAACTTTAAAGTCAGACTCCACGGCCTAGCTAAAACCTCGATTTGCAACTCTAGAAGTTTAGCAACTTGGCAAAAGTCCGGAGATAGGTGATATAGCTCTTATTAACATCTCAGCAGTCCTCATTATCATTTTGTGTGGCACGTGGCCATCAGGGTTCAGTTCAGTTTCTGCGTGTGCCATTTTACTTGGGAAACAGTGACTAATTCCATTACCTAACACCAGCAGTTGTGTTTAGACCATCACAGTGGTGCCATATTGTGAACATATGGGCCAGCAAGAGGGCAACTTCACAGCCTTTTTTATAGCTTGCTGAGCTGCATGTGTGAGTGTTCATATGTGTAAATAAAACATGGACCACTGGGTGGAACAGACTAACGCACACGCAACAGCTCAAAAAAAGGAGAGAAATAGTTTTTTTCAGAGGACGAGAGTGAGAGAGAGTCAACAAGGCCAGACTGAAAAAGTCTGTTAATAGACAAATGCCAATGATATAGGGGCTTGGCTCTAGAATTAGGAAGTCACACAATATTAAAAATATAACAAGTGGAGCATTTCAGTAGCTCAGTAGCTACTGATTTCAAAGCCTAAATAGTGCGTAACTTACAAAGGTGCAGGTGTAACCAACTTCTTGCCACAAAGTGACAATCTGGGGTGCATTTCCCAAAGTAAACTATGGTTGCAATTTTTGTCGTTACCAATAAAGTTTAAGGAAATAAGGCAGCCAACGATGCTTTTTTGGAAACACACCACATACTGGTATACTTTAAAGGTGATTTTCTCAGCATTTAGATTTTTCTGTACCCTCAGATTCCTGATTTTCATGTAGTTGTATCTTGGTCAAAAATTGCCCTATCTATCCAAATCATACATCAATTGGAAGCTTTTTTATTCAGTTTCAGTTCATGTATAAATCTTAATTTCGGAAAATTAACATTTACAACTGGTTTTGTTTTCCAGGGTCACATATTGCTTATAGTCTCTGTAATATGCAAATTATGAGCTTTTATAATTCAAGACTGGTAACTGAGCCAGGAAAGTTCCTGTTAACACTCTTTCAGAGAATTTTTCAAGAGTGTTAAGTGAATTTATGAGAATTTTGTACTGAGAGTGTCCGACCTTTTCTCACCATATGCTGCATTTGCTCATGCCATTTAATAGGACAGCAAAAAGAAACATCACTTCTATGGCTGTGGTTTTTATGTCAGTTACCATCCACATCTGTGTCTAGGCAAAATCTGCGTTAAACTCACAAATGTAGGCATCAATACTCAGCGAGCCAAGCACCTCCATTCTTCACAAGGGTTCGGTCTGAAAAGAGGCTTTAGAGTGGAAAAGAGGCTTAGGAAACATTCAACACCTAAAAGTAGCTTATTTGGATGCTAGGGAATCTGTCTGAGTGCTGTCTGATGACTTACGAGTGACTCAAAAGCAGAACAGACCCACCTGCCTTAGAAAACGCACACTTTATTACGCTGTAGAGGCATTAATTTAAATGACATGCAAATTGCAAACACCCACATTTTCATCTCGGCACTGAGAAAAGCCGGTGTAAATTCACATGTGCTGAATATAACCTATTTGCTGTCGAAAATTCTCATTTCAGAGAGTTACAGATGGTGGGAAACTAGGACACCGAAAGAGTAACAGACGATTTCAAACTAACCTTTGGAAAACATGCAGTCAGTTGCATGTAGCGGGCAGTGGTTTTAATAGCACATTCTTCTTCCACAGACTCACAGCTCTGCACAGCACATAAATCATATAGAGTTTAAGTGGAACTGTGTGGGTTAGCAGTCATTTAATGGGAGAGGCATTGTTCAGCAGAGTGAATGAGTGTGACCGACTGTGTATACTGCATGTGAATTTGAATATTAAACATTCTCTTGCTGAATTGGGGTTTTGCGATTGGTCTTCTTGCTTTTGCAGTGAAAGTGCAAAGCATGGTAAAGAGCTTTAAACTGAATGGCTTACTACTGAAGAAATTTTAAAGTCACAAATAAATCGACCGCAGCAATAGTTTCAGCAAGACCTTCTGAGATTTTGCAAACCAAAACTACACAACACAAGAGAATGAAAAATTAACTGAAGATTCCAAACAATAACACTGAGCCCAATTAACTTTGACTGAACGGACACAAATAGCACTGAAGGTTTTTTTCTTAAAAAAGTAAATCATATAGATTTATAACAACATTCATTGATGATAAAATGTTCATTTTGGTTAAGATGCCCTTTAAACATTTTTAAACATGTACTGCTGAATAAGTCGCATATAGGTGCCCGTTAAATAAAACAGTACTTTACACAGCATTTTGAAATGCTTGAAACTAATTGGTTAGTCGGGGCATTTGCCATAGCGATAATGCATGCAGACAGTTTCACATAATTTTCTCAAACATGACAATGTGTTATTGCAATGAATGCAGTACTTATTTAACACACAGCAGTTGATAAAAAGAACATCAACTGATGGTGACACCAAACAGCAGGAAGTCTTGAGACAAACACTCCATAAATCTTGATAAGCACACAAATGATAACTGTAAATGTCAAAATATAATGTAAAGAGTCCAGAGAAATGCCTTTACTTTTCCTCAATGCCACACACACAGGAAAGACAACAGAATGTGCATTCCAATGTCACTTAAATTCTCATTGGCTGAGAAGAGCTTGATTTGTTCTCATCAAAGAAGCATGCAGCTAGAATTCCCCTCTACCACTCTGAGCTGAGAGGTAGGGGCGGCAAAGAAGAAAAGAAAATCTCTTGCTAATTGGATATAACGGCTGGGGGAAATTTGCTTCTGGTGGCCAAAAAGACATGGATAAACACACACACACAGAGACTGCAAGACATTTGTGCTAGAGGCAATTGCCGCTATAACAAGCCGACACCAGGAGATAAAGAGCTCAGAGAGTGGAGCCTAAACAAGAAACCCAGAGAAGAGGAAAAAAGAGCAAGATGCAAATTACTAAAGTGAGACCCATAGCAGGTAGAGCAGATGAAAAGGCAAGACATTTAGCCCTGAAAGACGCAGTCACTGCCAGGAGAGCTGATCCCAGAGAGAGAAGCCAGCACAAGAGTCTTTGAAGACTAAGGGCCCCTAAGGGCTCGTCCTTTCGAAGGGTCTCCCATCTGTGGATTTGTATGCGTCAACAAGAACGGCAAGCGACTGAAATCAAAACAGGAAGATGAAACATGATTTAAGTCTGTGATGGCTTGATGAACAAAGGTAAAAGAGTGCAGCATTCAAGACCTGCAAATATGTCATTCACTCCCACAATACGACCTTGACCGGTCTCAGTTTATGTGAGGTAGGTGGTTTCACCCACAACCAGTGGAGTTCAAATACTAACATCCATTCCACTATGAAAATCCACATCTGAAGATATGATTTATTACATCCCACAGATCCCTTGAGGGTACTGTCTCTTGTTTCTCCAAAGGCTCTGTGTGAGTAAACATACTTATAAACGACAGAGTGAGCGCTTTAATCCACACTAGAGCCAGTCTGTGCAGGGGCCTCTTCTAAAAAACAAAACAGTTGCAGACTGTCTGGAAAAAAGATTTTTTAGACGGATTATGCTACACCATATAAGATGCCTATCCAAGAATGAGCAGTCAAAAACTCCTGTCTATTACTCTGGCTGCATCTTCAAACTTTGCGATCGGTAAGTAAGAAGGAAATTTTTATTTTTTAGTGTGAAGCATTCAAGTCTTCAAAATGATGAGAAAGGGACCCGCTCTGCTGATGTGCAGATAATGAAAAGAGCTTCTAAACAATTGGAAAGTCAACTTCAGGAGGAACAGTGGAGAGTACCAGTAGTAAAAAAAAGAAAAAAAAAAAAGAGAGAGACCACTAGCTTGGAAAAGGGAACACTTCTCAAAGGACAGAAGCAAACACATTTTAAAACTTTATTGAAATGTTTTACATATCCCATGAAACACAATGGGATGTCATTCTGAATACACTCCTACATCTGACTAGACAGACATCTGTAGTCATGCTGAAGATTTGCATGCTTCAACCAAAAGCCTACATCCTTCCACCCACATGCTCAAGGTGAAATACAACCTGGAATGGAATCTTTTAGTCAAGTAGGTCATTCTTGTCACAACTTTCTTAACTGTTAAGAAGGCTAACTGTCCCTCCTGGTCTCTTTTTTTACATTTATGTTGAAATATCTCTGTCAGGGCTTTAAATAATCCAACTCTGTTATGCTAAGACAGTGTCCACATTGTCAAGCAAAAGAATAGACACCCGTATGGGAACTTAAGCATTCATATTGTTTCTTCAATATTTACTTTTTAATACTAGGTAAACACTAAATAGTTTTACATTCCAGTGACTGGTGAATTTTGTTCCTAACATAATTATAAACACAAATGAATGATGGATATGAAATGCATACAGTATAATTAACATGATAGAGGTAAAGATAATTAAGTAAATTTACACATTATCATTTGTGTATACACTACGATCACCAAGGCAGCATTTATTTGATCTAAATATAGTAATGTTGTTAAACATTTATTTTTTGTTTAAGTTTATTTAAATACATAATATTTTAAAATGCACTTTATTCCTAGTAAAGCAGCATTACTCCAGTTTTCAGTGTAACGTGATTCTTCTATTCTAATATGCTGACTTGCTCCTCAAGAAGTTCAAAAGAACAACATTTATTTGAAAAATAAATCTTATGCTACATTATGAATTTCTTTACTGTCATTTTTAAGCAAATTAATGTATCCTTGCTGAATAAAAGCTTTTTTTTTTTTTATTCTTACAGACTCCAAACTTTCTAATGTTAATGAATAACTAATTCTTTTTTAACTTTTTGTAATTATAATATCACATTTATTTTTTACATTTGTACTATAAACCAATTGAATTACATAATACATGCATTATATTGGCCCCTGGTCACTGCTGTCTACATATCACTTAATACAACATATTAACATTAATTAATAAAGGTTCTGAAATTAAGATATACTTTCATATTTATGTTTATGCAGACACTGTCAAAAAGTAACCTGACAAAGTTGTCATATTCCATATGTGGCAGTTATCAGCACAAGTACAAATGCAAGTCAAGTGCTCAGGCAAATGCTACAAAAACTGCAAATACTGTACCAATACTGTCAGAGTGACAAATACGAGTCATATACATCAGGTCACTAAGAGGGTTTGCTAAAGATGAGTCGATTTATTTTTCACTTATACTCCAGGTAAAGCGAGTGGGAACCTTGCAGAGGAATGCCTAAAGGTCTGTTTGAGTGGAACTAGCTGTCATGATAATGATTGAGATGATTAATGATTATGATTTCACCACGGAAAGCCAAGACTAGAGAAATTTCTGCATCTACACCAGCAAGAACACTTCATTTAAGATGATATACTGTAGGAAGTAGGTGAGCTGAAGCAGTCAGTCGTGGAGCCTGCACTTTCTGTTGTGTTCCATTTTACTTCAGGACACCATGCATTCACTTAAAAGCTGTTTTTGGCCTGAATTCAAGTATTTCCTAATGAAACTGAAAGTTTTGGAGGGGTAATTCAGAATAAAATAAAATGCAAAATAATAAAAAGCAAAGAATTAGCAGTAGGTCTGTAAGTGATGCTTTTACCCCTAAAGTCTTACACCCCAACTTAAAATAGGAGCCTAAAAAAGAAATGATTACAAATGTATGATAACATTGGTGGTACTTTTATTCAGCAGGACACATAAAATTGATAAATTACAGAAAGGATGTTTTTAATATTACAAAATATCTATTTCAGATAGATGTTGTTGTTTGAATTGCATCAATAAGACTCTTTTTAAAACTGATAATGACAAAAATGTACTTATTACAATGATTTTTGGATGGCCATGTGATCCTGAAAACTGGAGTAATGGCCACCTTTGCCATAACAGGAATAAATTAAATATATTTAAATACAATACAGTTATTTTAAATAGTAAACATGTTTTACATTATTACTATTTTTACTGTATTTTTGATTAATGTAATACAGCCTTGGTGAGTGTAAAAACATCTTTTAAAAATATAAAAAAATTACCAATCCCAAACTTCTAAACTTTCAGTATGATAATTGACATGATTTCAATGGATCACTATCTGCTATTTGCAGATAGTCTCATTCTAGAAAGCATCTGACTGGATAATAAATGTAAGTGCAGGATGAGTCATCAATATTTTTTATTTATTTTTGTTATTTATGTATTTAGTTCTATTTTTAAAAGAAACACTGAAAGTATATACTGTATGCTAAAGTAAATTTGAGAAACATTTAGAAGCAAAAGAGGAGTCTCTTAGGACAGAAAAAAGAGTGATAACACAAAGGCACCAGAAAAAAACAAGCATCAATGAGTTATGACTCCAGTTTGTCCTCTTTAACATTGTTTACAGCCTGCTGTTGAATTAGTCATGGGAGAAGAGCCCAGCACCAAGCTCAAGTAAATTACATGTGTAATGTCAGTTGATGTTGTCAATAAAAAACCTAAGGGAATAAAGGCAAAATAAAAGGCAGCACGATTTGCCTTCATCAAGCCTGAACCCGCAGGTGAAAGAGCATTGAAGTCCACCGATTCTGCAATAACATTAGAAAGCCAAGAAAAAGAGGGTCAAAAGATGAAGATGTGAATTTGAAAAGGGTGGGTGTTAAAACATAAATTATTCATGTGCTTGTCTCAACTCACACAGCTTTCAGAGCTCTTGTGTGGCTCGTATATTTCTTCTCGAAAAAAGTATAACCTGTTCAACTGGGTCACCCATCCATAAGAACTACTCCAGCATCCCCCCACCTCATGCCATAAATCCTTTTTGGCCAAGTCTGCAAGGGCTGCCTGTCACAGATGTAGCTTTTGATGATGACTCTTCCTTCCTATGCCGGACGGTATGCCAAGCTGATCGATGTCACAGATGCTCTCAACCACCCACCGCGTCCACCACGGGTCGGTACCAGCAGGCACGTGCTACTGTGAAAAACTGGTTAGCAGATGAGGCCTCGTCCATTTCACAGTTTGTGCAAAGCAGCAGTGTGAATTGTGAGCCGAAACATGTGCAAGCTTTACAAGACGCCCGGCTTTGTTGATGTTAAGGGGAGTGTGCTTGGAAATCACAGGGCAGGGAAACGTGGATCCTAATGGTGGGCTGCCATGAGCACGGCGCTCACATGGTTTCAATCAATGAGCGAGGAGGAGATCAAACGGCGCCACTCACTCAAAACACACGGATCTGCACAAACACAAACAATCGCGCTCACACAGAAGACAGCAGATTTGTGTTTCATGAGTCGCTGTGTTCTTATTAAAGCTGTATCGACACGCGCTGATGTTTCAGCCCCTCAAAGGCTGGAAAAATTGATACTGCAGCCAGGTGGCAACACAGAACATGCTTTTGAATAATTCGTAACTTTATTAGAAAAGCTCTGCTTTAATATCTGTGAATGCCTCATTTGGCTGTGGATTTATTCTGCTGGTCCAAACAAACTGAAATTAAAAGTTGGATCGTATTGCAAGAGTTTAATAAGAATCAAACGCTCTTAAAAGCTCAATAAATGTATGATATAAATATAATAAAAGAGTGCACTGAAACCATTTATTAGACAGTCAATATTGTGTTTATGTAAATATATTTTTTTATAAAGCCTTGCACAAGATGTGGGGAAGTAATTTGATATCATGGCCCTTGAGATATTTTAATTTAACATTTATTCAAAACTGTTATAATATTTCAGCATTTGAAGCGTTTACTGTATATTTGATCAAATAAATCTAGCCTAGGTGAACATAAGAGACATGTCTCAAAAATTTCTCAAACTCTCAAAATCTGTCAAATGGACTCTGCTGTTGCCTTATGAATTGGTCTTCTTTCCATCATTCCACACACAAAATTAATAATTTCTAGGGAAACACATTGTACGGATAAATTATAGCCACTGCAATAGAAAATGCACACAGACCTCAAAATAAGATAAATATATTTAAAATGTTAAAAACAAAAACTGTCAGATTACACAGGGTTAACAATTTCCCACCACCTCTTTGTAATACACAACTCCTCAAGGAATAATAGTGAAAACAAAGACTGCTTTAAATTAGCCAGAGCATTACTCTGCATTACAGGAGAAGACATTCCTTTTTTGCAGATGTTGCTCATTTTAAATGTTACTAAACCAACTGAACAAATGAGAGAATATTGTTCCAGGCACCTGCTTTATAAAACACTGCTATCCCATTAGGGACCTTGTTCAGCACATAAGGATTCAGTTCTTTGTCTGTTTTGTTTATGGAGGTTCTTTGGTTCAAATTTCACAAAGCTAGCGTTTTTCCAGCTCTTCCAGTCTGACCCTGCCATACAAAACCATCACTGGAAAGAAGCTACCGGACTCGCTTATTCATTCGAAACCATCAGCCCACTCACCCACCTACACAAACACATAAACTCATATCTGAAGAATGTCTGCTGTGGTTACCGATTAGCTAACGTCTGAATGTACCGCCATGCAATGTGGGTTCTCTCCCAGAATCATCAGTAACAATTTGGCCACTTAAATGAACTTAACAATATACCATCTTTACATATTTTTTAAATGTCAGAGTACTAAATATGTTGTCTCCACTTAAGAAAACCTAATAGCCAATGTTTAAAATGAGGTATGGGAATCGTTAAAAACTTGATTCTAGTTCAGATTCATCATAATGGTTCTTGTTTCTTGATTGCTGCATTAAGGATTCTTTTAGCATTTTTAAGGGGAAAACAGTGTTTGACAATGTATTGTGCTGTATTACATTCAGCCATGGTCTTGTGACACTTTTAAATAAGTATTGAAAGTGTTATTTTAGTATTACTTCTATACTGCTTAATTAATCATTATATCAACTATGAAAAACAGTATTGATGGTTCTAGTTTTAGATAATAACAACAATCTGCATAAGAATGCATGTGTTAGAGATATTAATGGAACTAAACATAATTCCAATACTGAATAAGAACCGGTTCTCACTTTCACCTATTCACCCTATCCGTGATACACACACGCAAATGCGCACAAGAACAAATGCACTCACATTAAACCCACAGTATGATTAATAAAATGTGTGGTAGAAATGATACTCTTGTTTATTTATGCAGTAGCCTATTGAAAAAAAATGAAAACAACCATGAGTTGTAAACTGGCTGGAAAGCTGAATGCATATTTATTCATTTAATTAGACAAATGAAAGAGAGAGGATATGGAAATGCAGTCTAGGCGAAATCGGCCAAAACATTCCAGTCATACTAAAACCTCAGCGGCAATACCGAATAGAAAGCTGGTGCTGATGGACCAAAATGTTTCATAAATGAGTTTAATAACATTTTATTGCTTCCAACAAGGCCAGTGCGTTGAGTTTCTATTACCTGAATTCATAATGAGTTATCACAGCTGAAAGTTTCCCATTACCAAGAATTAATTATCCACAATTCAGTAGCAAAAATGAATTCATGATCAATTAAACACTCAATTCAGCATTTAATGCAATGACCTAAATGAAACCTTTGTAAAGCACTCCAAATAAAGCATTTCTTGGAAGATTATTTTCTCTCAGCCACAAATTATACAATTCATCTCTGTATTACTATACAAACACCCCTTCTGATTTCAGTCAGTTTAGATAATAATTGTGATAACCTTGACTAATTCTGCATAATCTATTGGCAAACGCCTCAAATATTGAGCTACATTGCAAACACAGCCTGTTGCAAAGCTGAGTCTTCTGATTTTAAACCCAAATATTTTAGTCTCCAAAAGGAAACAGGTGTTTTCTAAAAACCTGTTCATACTTCAAACGGAAACGCTGCCAACACCCTCCAGCAAGCTCCTGCCACTTGTTTGAATTTTGAGCATTTCTCTAATCATCATGAGCAGTGCACGAGGGTGTAACCTTTCATCCAATTACACACTGTGTCAAACCCATCTGGACAACAGCGGTAACAAAAGACTCCAAACTGTCCCACTCCATCCACTCCTAGAGTCCGTTTTTAGGAGTGCTTGTGGTTTCACAGAGTGTCACAGTCTCAACTCATGAGAACGGTTGAGCTGTAATGTCTAACAGATGGACAACTCTTCACAAACTCTCTGCTCTGGTCTCCAGGGGTTGTGTTTGTGCCAGTCTAGACAATTACCCGAAATGAACCTCCTTAAATTTCTCAGACATTTGTTTGGTATTTTAATGCATCATATGGCAAGTGACAACATGACTTATGGTCTTCATAACTGAACCAGTGGAATATCATTTAAAAGTACTTTTTGTAATTTGGTGTTTCTTCAACTCTGGACACATTTGGCCCTGTAGACTTAGAAAATAAACTCTCTAGTGAGCCATATATTTTATGCTCACGGTGTCCAACAATCAAAGGCAAACTATTTGTCTTTTTTGTATTATTCTTTCTAAAAAGTAATGAAACCTTCCAATACAATGTAACTTTCAACAAACCTCAAAATATGTATTGTGTTTGCAGAATTCAAGAAATGTAATTGTAAATTACTTTTTATCTGTTGTAAACAAGTACATTAAGATTATTAAACAATACATCAGCAGAATTGTTTGAATTTAATTGTGTAGTTGTAATTTATGTATAATATTTAGAAATTGTTATGCATGATTTGGATCTATATGTATTTGAAAAGTAGCAAAATTGATACTGATGACATTGTAATACATTTTACAGTATATATAAGCATACATATAATGTATATATAAAATTAAAGTGTCCCGTTCACAGTACAAGTGACAAAGTGTGACGATCTCAATCATTTCAATGGAGAGCTGGGGATTTTCAATGATGCACGCAACTCCAGCCGTTGGCAGCAAGCTTGGCGTGTCCAGCGACGTGAAAAAAGTTTAGAATCCTTCAACTTCACTGTCAAGTCAACCAGTAGTGCGAATGCTTATTAGCAACCTCATCACTAGCTCATAGCGACATGCAGCGGCAACAGTCCCTGTAGTGTGAACGCAGCTTTAAAAGGAGTTAACGGATTTCATCTTGCGAACAAAATCAAAATGTGTCTGAATATAATTGTTCCTTACTGTGATGATTCATCCCCTAATGCAACTGCTAAAATGCAACCTGCACTTCCTATCAGATTTATGACTGTCAATAAACCGTCATATAAGCATTTAGGTTTGACATAAGTATGTGTGCATGGAGAGTCAGGGTTTCACACAAAGTGCTATAGAAGTTTCTGAAAAAGCTTATCTGGCTTGTGTAGAAGCCCTTATTAATGTGATGACATTTCTGGGTTAGCTTTCAAAGCTTTCTGAGTATGGCACACATAGCACCTCATTATGAGAAAACACATCCCCTTGCTTAGCACACACAGAAGATACACACAAAATGCACCGGAACACTAATGAACAACACACATGCACAATAAAAGCTAAAAATACAGGCACAAGCACATGCATACACACGTTTGACACGATTCCTCCCTGAACCTTCACAGAAGCGCACATACAATCCAGGGTGTTCACACGTCAAATTAAATCAGAACCAGCCGAGTGAAAGCAATTGCCTTGAACCGAGCATGAGATGATGGCTCTGAGAACAGAACCAAGTGAAGAGAGACAAATCCTCTGATATCGACTGTGGTTAATGTACTTAATGTGCCTAACAATGGCATGCTGTGAACACCAGGTGTCTGGGAGCAGAGAATACAGCAGTGAAAGTCATAGCACATAGTGCCAACGACTGGAGATCAGATAGACAGCGAGTTAAGCTAAATGGTTGTGAATCAAGAATAAAATCAGCTGAAGGTTTGCATCTAAGTATCAAATTAAACTTCCATCTTTTGATAATCAATAAACAAGCCGTGGCATCAACCTTGTCCTGTGAGTAATTGGGGAGCCTTCATTCAAAGCAGTTCACTCCGATCCAGACAAATGACACTGATACCTGCATCTGAATCTTATTACATCAGTAAAGCGGCTGAAAAATATAATTCATGGCTCCACAGAGGCGAGAGAGATGGTTAATACCCAGAAGTACTTGTGGAATATGCTATACTATACAGATCACACCTGCCAAGCACAGCATATCTGCACAGCATGTGAAGGCAAAATTTGGACGGATCTTACGGTCTGTCTAGACCCTTTTGAGCAGTTTGAGTGATGGAGCTAATTTAATTAGAAAAAAAATATATAAAGGATCCCAAAAGAATTGCAGCCGGAGTTCAGCCAATAATTCCCAAACAATCCACCCACTCCCAGTATTGCACACAGACCAGCCAAGCGTCTGAGTTTACTTCCAAATTACTTGCTAATAAGGCACCTGGCTAGACATGAAATAATTGTACGGTCTCTGATGTTTAGGACCTTCTTAATTCCACCCCCAGTTATACATCCAGCTTTTCACATTTGTGTCTCTATAGTCGCAATCCATGTATAAGCTATTATGTTTTCTAAGTACTACGTCCACCTCAATACTCTGTTTTACTTATTGGAAACTGCACTGTGTGAGCTCTTTTTTTCTTAATTTCTTAATCCTTTGTGCAGCACTAACTTGTGTGGTGTTCTGTTTTTGTCATGAATTGGACTGGCCGCACACCACAGGAAGCTAAATTGGAAGGAAAGAAAGAGAAACTTGCTGAGCTGCAATTCAAAGAAATATAAAATGAGTAATGAATGTTAATATCTTAAAATGAACTACGTACACTAAAACATTTTCGAAACCTTCAAAGTGTTTTTTCCTTTAGTCAAAATGTTTGGCTTTGTCAAATCAGCCTATACCCTCTCATGGCAACTACGTAAAAGTTTGTTAATCAGAAGCAAATGCATATGAATTTGTATGATCTAATTTTTACATTTGCATGCAATATGCACACATTCCATTAAGAGTTAGGAAACTGTACAAATTCATACAATTTTACCCGCAATTTTATCACATTTTCTCATGAGATCGGTTAGAATCAGCATAAAAAGTCTTAAAGATCATAGGAATTTCAAAATGTATTCTCAATTTAGCTCTGAACGGTGCACAACCCTGATGCCTTATGCACTTATGCTGTACTTGCATAGGAACAATACACTTTTATAATCTACATACATTGCTACATACATCAAGTATAACAATCAATCGCAGATGTCATATCTGAGAGTAAAAATCTCTTTGCAAAGGTCAACTTTAATTAACTTTAGGCTTTCAACCAGTGTCTTTAAAGAGCTATGGACCTATGGGATCATGAGGAGAACTTGCTACACAGGTAATTTTAGCACAGCTTTAAATAAACTGTTTAACTATGCAGCAATCCAGATCAAATCCACCCTCTATCAAATCACTCTTAGACACATCAGTATTAGTACTGCAGTGGTCCTTGTTAACAGATGCCATGTGAAGTAGATATGGAATGTTCAAAAACAGGATGATTTGTTTCCCTTAGAGAAGAAGAGGGTTATTTGCTTGGAGTGACATCATCTTTATTCATTCTGACTTCCTGCCATCTGCTATTCTAATTCATCACTCATTATGAATGTCCTTTCATTCACAGTCAGTGATAACAAACTACACTCACTATAGGTCATAAAGACCAAGAAAATATGACAAAAGGAACCAAAAATATATTTGGTCTGATGCATAATAAACTATGTGATGCTGGAAAGCACTACAAATTAATTAGCCAGCACAAACTGACCAGACAAGGCTTTTAAAAAAGTACTGATATTGAATGAATGAATGAGTAAATAAATACATGTCATTGACAATTTCAGGAAACAATTCCTACTATTTTATTAAAATTACCAAAACTCTGCCACATGTTTACACTGCAGATTGCTAAAAAAACAAACAAAAAAAAACGCACTATTCCTTAATAACGACAATTGCAAAGATCTTTCAACAACTTTTTTTAGTAAGCTCAGGGTGCAAGTGAGGTTTGCAAAGGGGTTGTTATCAACAAAAATTAATTATTGTAAGCTAGGGAAGGAATCAGTATAACTCATTCTACAATGGTAGATGTACTGTATAAGCATTATACAAAGAGCTAAGAAATGCTGTAAATTCTAAGTCAGTCATTGCTCATCTCAGGCATTCCACTATTTATTAATACCATGCTTGGATTGTTACAAAAAACTCACAATTCAGTAAGAGGGGGTAGAACAGTTTATCTGCAGTGATCAATCTTGCTTTTTACTGTATTTTCTCAAGGCAAGACACAGCAACAAAGAGAACCCTACAAATTTTTTTTTTTAAAAGAACCCTGAAAAATCTGCACACGGCCAAGCCCAAAATACCCCACAGGCTATAAGATCCACTGGTCTGGGCATCTTGCATATTCACCATTATTGAGAAAACTACATATCTCAGTGCCATTTGATGATACCCCCAAAGGCACTCATAATTGTATGCCTCAAATTCTAAAAGGAGGTCTATAACACTTTTTAAACTAAACACAGGTTTCATCCATTAACATTCCCTTTCATTTGAATATCAGATGTCCATGCACAGGTCTCCTCAAAAGAAAGTAATAAAAATTTTTGCGTTCCATTTTAATTTCTGTTGCCTTTTTTTTTTGCCTTTTTACGTCTTTATTGCATATGTGTGTGTGTGTGTGTATAGGCTATATATGTTCCATTTTGTAGGGCTACAAGAGTCTTACTTGTAACTTCCCACACAAAAACGTAGGCTAAATAATCAAAAACAACTAAATATTTATATGATGTAAGATATTCAGAATAAGGCTATCATCAATAGAGAACTGGCTAAAAAAGGGCCATGCAAAAGAGCCAAATGTTGACCCCCTTAATATTCTTAACACAGTTTAGCATGATTGTATTCCTGTGATGGAGGTGCTACCAAGAGATAATAAAGGTCAAGTCTTGCTCATCAACAAACGCCAATGGTGCCATTAGTCTGTCAAAACAAGTGAAAAACGAATCCATCTTTTATTATTAGCAGGATTGCATGGACACACTCCAGACAGCGATGACCACAATTACACCCCAGAGTACAGGGGAAAAAAAAGGGCAATGAGTAAAGTTCAATATGACACCTCATCAGAACGGAAGGTCATTATGGAAAGATTGAGTTCTGTTTCACCAGAGCAGCCATGTTGCCACATTCATGATTAATTGTGATCTGTGAGCCTATCAGAACCAATGATCTAGAAAGGAATGGCCTCTGTACACTCATTAAAGAGAGAGTGAAAGTGATGGTAGAAAAAAAACCCAATGACCAAACTGTCTACTCCTAGTGACCTACGAAAATGAGCCTTGTGAGCCTGTGTTGTGTAAAATGGCTGCACGTTGCTCTCAAGGGGTGGGGAGGGAGGTCATTTGCTTAACTAAGAAAGCAATCCAACTGGCACTTCATCCTAAAAAAGCACACGTGACCATTTAAAATCACAATGAACTCAGCGGTTTTCTTCACAAGATTGCTCTAGCAAAATGCTGTGGTCGCATTTACATTTCTAATAAGGAATCTGATTGCGTTTTGCATTTTAACTGGGCCTACAGTTTTTAATAAGCAAATCTTTATTCTTTCATACAGCTTATGGTCTCCTTGTCAAGGAGAGAGCCCACAGTGGATTGTTTCTCTAAGGTGCTTGCTTTGAATTTTTCCACAATGTAATCGCAAATGCCACACAATAAATAAAGCATGCAGGACTCACGCTGGGAAGGCGTTCTAATGAAGTGGCCAGCTGATGCTGACAGCACAGTTCATGTGTGCGGGATAAAGACCTGAACTACTGGAGATTAAGGGCCCACAGGCTCAACCAACCAGAACAAATTTGTCTCACACTCTCAACATGGGTCCCCTGTCAAACACACTCCTGTCCTCAAGCTGGGATAAAATAGTTACACTGTCACGGATAGAGTGCCCAATACAAAGCAGAAAATATAATGCAATAAATATTGATATAAAGTTTTTGTAGTCTGTAATATACCAAAGAGATACTTACAGTACAAAATAGAACAAAGATACAGATAAATAAAGGATGTCTACACAGTTTGCTGTGTCTAAAAACTAAGCCAACCATAAACATCACCTACACTCTACAATGAGGTATGGAACATCATTTCTACCTTAGAGTAATAAAGATATGGAAAAATGGCACATTATCTCTCAAAACTGAGACTTTATTTCTCATGAATGTGACTATAGCTCACAAATGCAATTCTAGGAACTGCAACATTAGTTATATTGCAAATTTTATTTTATCATAATTCTTATTTTATTTATTTCACACTGAAAGATGGAGTGGTCCCAGCAATAAAAGATCCTGGTCATGATTGGGAACTGGTGGCAGTAAGTGGAATGGCATCAAATGTCTGTGTTCTGTTGGCATTCAGCACTCAAGTGATCGACACTCTTTAGCTCCACCCACAGCGTGCCTCCAAGAGCCCGGCTGTTTTCAGAGGGAATCATAAAGTTGTGTCTTTCATTTATAAATATGATAAAACTAAAGACTTTGAATGCACTTTGGGAATATGAAGGATGCAATAGGTAATCATATCTAACATAACAAGCCCTATAGATAATCATGATTAACATGATATTGGGTGAAACTGTGTGTTAAATTTATAGTTCGTATTTTATATCTCACAAGTACAACTTTATTTCACATAATTTAATTTGTTTCCCATAACAGTAATCCTGTAACTGTGTCACAAATACTATTTTATTTCTTGAAATTGCTACTTTAGTTCTTGTAATTGCATATATTTTCCTCATAATTTTAGGTTTATGTTTCACAATTCTGACTTCATTTCCTATTTTAAATAATTTCTTACTATTATACATTTTATCCCAAAACAGGCTTCCATACAGCATTTTTTTTTAATACTTCATTCAACAATTGCACAATTTACAGGAATGTTAATCTCCATTATACAAATAACAAACTGTGCATTTTCCAACATTGCAGGTGTTTTAAAATAAACAAAAGATAAACAAGACTCACATCATCACATTTTGCCAGGGGAAGTATGAATTTACAAAAATATATCAAAGTGTTTACAAACATTCACAGTTTTTGTTGCCTTTTGATTAAGAGAATGCTTAATCGAGTTGACATATTGCTTGACCTCATTGTTAAAAGCAATAAAAGATGTTTTGGAATGCGCACTTACATTTATCAATGTAATATTTTGCCAACAGAACAATGAGATTAATAATGAACGTTTCCTTACGCATAGTCATAGTTCTGTTGCGGTCATAAATTCCAAGAACATTCTTCCAAAATAACTTAAAATCTTTCTCCATTTTTTCAGCAATAAAAATACAAATGTCAGACCAGAAACTTTGGACAAAGGGGCAGTGCCAAAACAGATGGGTAACTGTTTCAATATTCACAGAACAAAAAGTGCAAATTACATCAGTATGTAACCATCAGGCTGGAAGTGTCAGCTCCAGTCTCTGGATTACACTCCAGCGCTCCATGAACTGTGTGTGTTTGTGTCTGTTTTCATTCAGGGACTCTCATCAATGTACTTATGTCTCTGCCCACCTTATCTGTTGTCATGGTGTTTCATTTATGTCTCCACCCCCTCATCTGTTGTCATGGTTGTTTATTTCAAGTCTACACCCACTGACCTAATTCTTATGTGTATTTAAGTTCTGGTTGTCTGTGTGTGAATTCGCTGGTCAATGTTGTGTGTATCTAGTTTTCTCCGTGTTACTAGCCGTCCGTGTTTTTCCAAGTTACCCCGTCTTTTGTTGTATTGGATTTCCCGTTGCCGACCAAAGCTACTCTTACTGGATTATTCTCATGTCTCAGCCTCCGATGTTCCTGTTTGCCGTGATTAACCCTGCCCGACTGTACTCTGACTCAGTCTAATAAACTGTGTGCACATGGATCCGTACGCATCTCGCCTCATCCGTGACACAATCTTTTTTTATTTTATTTTTTAACAATATGATCATTAGACGGGTAAAACTTATGAATTATTTTAAATGATATTTCTCCAATTTTATTGGTCAGCAGGTATCTGCTGGGTAAAAGCCAGACCTGCTTCCAGTCAATGTTTTGCACAAATTTATTCCAGTATGGAGCCACATATGGGACTGTGATAATATCTGTTTTGAATAAGGATCTAATTAGTTTATTGTTCTTTCCATTGTTGCAGGAAAAACAAATCTTACCAACTGAAGTGTCAGTCAGTGATAACAAGGTTAGTTGTTGTGTGTCCAATCTTGGTTGAGCTCTAAATAACATGCAGACACCAGAAGAAATTGCTCCAAAAGCTTTGGCATAATCCCCAGGAGACACAGGAATTTTGTATTGTTCTAGAAACTCAGTATAAGACAACCAGTCCTGTTAAATAATTGGTCAACAAAAATAATATTATTATTATTAAACCAGTAGTCAATAAATAAAGATTTGTGTTTAAACAGTAGGTTGTTCCATATATAATTTTTGTTGGGCGAAAAGTTGTGCTTGAAAATAAGAGACCATGAAAGGAAGGCCTGGCGGTGAAACGATGACATTTTTATCATGAACATTTTTCTAGTATTTATTGCAACAGAGACTTGATTTTCATCTCTAAGAAAAAGAGTGGTATCGTCCGCCAGTTGAGATATAATAAGCTCTCTACCTAATATACTGATGCCGTTTATTTCACTTGATTTAATATGATCAGACAAAAGCTGGGCTACCAATATCTGACTGGCTTATTGACATGAATTCTGTCAACAGAACAAGAAACAAACAAGAATGACCACTCTTTCTGTATTTCAAAGAAACATATACCCAGAGCTGTATTGTATTTTAGCTGTATTGTAGCTATTCTTATGGTCCCGTCCAGTGAGCATGGACTCTGTTGACAAATAGTAAGTATTTTTAACTGCTAATCAAGAAAAGAAAACAATAATTAAACATTTTCTCTGTGGTAATTTTAGGACATAAGTATTATATTAAGCTATACTGTACATACTTAAATCCTCAAATCTTACTTTTGATTTAAAACAGAATGAGAATATCTCACCTCTAACTGCTGCAGCTCTCTGCTGTCTCTGTGTTTTGAGACGATGGACAGGTGTCAGGTAGGTGGATAAACACCACGTGGTTGACGATGAATCAGTGTTTTCTGTGCACGTACACACACACAGACAGTTTTGTGTAATCCACTCGCACACTGACACACAAGTCACCCATCGCTTTCCATACACACCACTTCTAATTTACAGTATAAAACACATGCCAGTGCAGAGAACTTGAGCATTATAAAAGAGTTCATTTAATTTCTTTAATACAGAACTGGTGGAATAGGAGAGGAGATTTCCATGACTGTATTTCATTCTGTATTACTCAGCAGAACTGCTTTAAGATGCAGCATCTGCAACTTATCTATCTGTGGCCTTTGGCCAATGTTCAGTATAATAGCAAACACCTCATGATAACGGATTATATCAGTATAACCAGTCAACTAGAAATGAAAAGATCCCTGCAGTTTGAGAAGTGCTATTATCTGCCAGTCTAAAATGTAAAATAAAAACATGATAAAAGGCTGAACTAATCATGCACACTCTACCACTATTGTTGGTTTTATCACTTTTTTTAAACAGTAAAATCCCATTGGTCTAAAATCCTGCTCCATAGGATTCCGTATATGTTCTAATTGGCTGTTATTGTGTCAGCGTTTACACTTTAGATTGCAGACAAACTGCATTCAACACTCTCATGTCAGATCTTTTATGTTTTGGCAACTGGTGGCCAATTCCTATGAACAATACACTGCCTCATCAGTACCTCAGTTTTTATGCTTTTTAAATATGATTTCTTACAACACAATTAGAACGGCAATTCCATTTTTTATCCTTTACTTTAACATAACAAAACAATTGAACAATGGCCACAGATCACAACAACATTCCAGCAAGAAAACATAGCTAGGCTGTATGTGTAATTTAGGTTCATGTTGACCTGCCAATATTTTGCAAAAAGGTACATGAAATCCTAGGACCCATAGCATGGGATGATGAAAGATGAAAAAAAAAAGACAGAAGAAGAAACTGCAGGTGAGGGATGAAAAACAAGCAGTCGAATAAAAGAAAAGGAAAGAAAAAAGAAAAGAGGAAGTCAACCATTGATGAGAGTGAAAAGAGGCAGGGGGAAAACTGGCATTGAACGCCTTTTGATCTAAAACCTCTGTCTGGCAAGGGGCAGTTGCCATGGCAACGGCGAGCTGCCAAAGATATGTGTTGATGGATGACAGTTTGAGCCAGTAGCATTAGACAGATTCTACGCCTGGAAGAACAGAAAGAGAGAGAAAGAGAGAGAGTAGAGGCATCATGCTCTTCTGCTCCTCTATTAGTGTTGACAATGACATGATGCTTGTCATACTGTGCATCATAACACACCCACACACAGTTCCTCTCTCAAACTGTCGTGGTGCCCCAGGGAAGGTGAGGTGAACGCTGAGGCCGGCTGTCGGGGTTGAAATTAGACTCATGTGACATTAAAATGCATTCAGAGCATGTGAAGCTTTTTTGTTTACATCTTGTTTGTTTAACTGTGCATAAATCCTGCAAATAACATTCTTTCCAATGAAAAATGCCTCTCCCTTTCTAATAGTCCAGAATCCTGTATCATTAGTCAGACCGGGAACACTTTTCTCAAATAATTCAAAAGCACAGCCAGACCTGTCATTACTCAGATATGAAAATAGGAGATTGGTGGGGGGAAGTATGCGAGAGAATGATTGAACTACAACAATATGTTAGTCAGAAAGGGTTCAGAAAAGACAAAATATGTGGTAATGAGAAAAAAGCAACACTTCTTCTGCAGTCTTTATTTACTGCAGGCTCTATGTAACTCTGTGTTAAATCCACTTTTACATAAATGTTTCACATTTCTAATTCTGAAATAGCGCATATCTAGAGCATTTCTGTCCCCAAAATGATTGATTTCTGGGATTGTTTGGTAGGGTTAATCAGAGGGTTAATTTATAACCAGTGTCAAATGTCTCAGTGTCAAAACACGAATACCGAACTACCCACACACCACAAAAGTGTGTGTGAATGCTGATTTTTAATTCATCCCAGTGAATTAAATCAAAAATAATCGTTCAGATTAGACCACATTATACGTAAACTTGACTTGACTTTGAGTGCACCATAGGGCAATGAACAACATGGCCTACTGTTACTCCATAAAAGTAACACCGATTAGTTTTTTCCACGCTGGTTTTAGAACGAGAAAATCAATCCTTGTGAAACAACTCGAATTTAAGTGGTGAAGATAGACGGCATTATTTCAGAAGCTTCAAAGCGGATTTACGTAGCGACATTTCATGATAAACAGAACAGGTATTAGTTTGCATGCTCCTCACGCGCAGTAGTCGACTTCTCTAAGCAGAGTTATTAATCTGATAAATATGCTAACAAGGACGATGACAATTTTACACTGTGTAATGTCAAAACTACGCACCTGAAAAGAAATTATACTTACGTGAGAACAATAGAGCCAGGTTTTAACGTTTAAAATGACACTTCAAAGGTGAGAAGCCTACGTGACAACATTCAGTAGAGTCATCGGTGAATTCATCATCCCACCATGTCCTACTTTAAAGGAAGTAATGTGTGCTCCATTTAAAATCGTATTAACTGCGTGAAAACGTGTGTGTATGTGTTTATAATAACCATTGAGTGCATGTTTGACCGTGGGGTGTGTGTGTTTGCAATGAACCTTTTTTTTTCTTGCCTCAGGGGATCCCAGACTGCTCTTCCAGTAAACATTGTTTCCATAGTGATAATGGAGAAGAGAGGAAGGATGCAAAAAGGTGACAGCAAGAGTAATAAGAGCGAATGAGTGAGACAGAGAGAGAGAAAGTGTGTGTTAGAGAATCCAAAGAAATAAGCTGCATGCCAGATATAATAACATCACAACGAGATAAAGGGAACATTGTGAGCTTGAGATCATTCCTTTATTCTTAACACATTTCACAAAAACACACACACACATTCAAGCCCAAACAATGTTTAAGATTTGATTTCATTTTCTACCAGCATTGTTGCCTGTATAGGTTGTGCTCATGTCTGAGGTTCCCCTATTGTGTTTTAAGAAAGAATTGCAGACATAGCACAAAAATATTTTTAAAAGTGCATGAAAATAAACACGTTAATTGTGAATGAAGATTCCCCTTTTCGTAAAAATAATTACGAAAATCGCTTGAATCAGTGGACCGCAAAACAACAGATTAATATCAGCTGGTGTCAATTAGGATGTTTTGTCTCCTGAATATGTAAACGTATGAACTATTAAGGGTGCTAAATGGAATAGAATTGTAATGAAAAGTATGGCCACATTCAAGGCCTCATGCATTCTGGCTAAAATCCACTGCTTGTAAATGTGATGATCGTCATGGACAGCAATCCAGGTCATGCATTTTGCAAGTGCCTATGATCAACAAAATTAAATTTTCAATGTTTTTTTTATTATTATAATTTTTTTTTCTTTACAAATTCGGAATGACTGTGAATCTTTTTTCACATTGTGCCCATCACTATGAAAGACCATTTCTGCTAAGGAATAAATAAAATCGCAGAAATGCAAGATATAAACACAAAATTGTGAGAGATCGACTTGTAATTCTTTGAAAAAAGTCAGAACTGCAAGAGATAAACTCGAATTCATATCTCGCAATTCTTGTTTTCTAACATAAAATAAAAAACTAAAAAGTTATAGTGACTTCTTATTTTACAATTCAGTTTTTTAATCACAATTATAAGTTTATACCTTGTAGTTCTTTTTTTTTTTTCTCTCAGATTTGTGAGTTTATACTAACAAGCTTCTGTACTTCTTTGTGGATTCAAGTGGTTCAGTCACAAATATCCACGACCACATCAAACAGATTAAACAAGAACGTTTAAGGCACAGTATGGTAGTTTTCGCAAGAGGCGAGCAGCATGTGAGTTCGCTGTCTCTTTTGATTTGTGGTGTTGCGTAATCCAGAAGTACAAAAAGTACCTAAAAATTAAAACAAAAAAAACATTGACCATTGATATTCTGGTTGGGATAAAGGATCTATAAGGCTGCTGGAAACCAGTTTCTTTCTTTGTTTCCACAGCAAGTGTTGTGTTGTTATTTTCCCTTCACATGAGCCCTGGCATGATGTCCAGGACCTATAGTGTCTGAAAGCCATCGCTGTGAAACCTCCCCTCCTCTAACCCTCTCCTTTCCCCTTTCTCTCTCTTTCTCCAGGGTTTTGTCTTCCCTGTGACTCTGCAGCCGTAGACCATCCCACGTCCTGTTCTGCTCCCGGGGTTCAGCTTGACACAGAGCCAACATAGGACACACAGAGTCCTCTTCTTCATCACTGTCCTCCTCCTCATCCTCCTCCTCCAGCAGCTGTGGAAACCTAACTGAAGTCGATGATGATGAAGAAGGATGAGAGTTGGAGTAGACGTCCCGTTCGTACACAGACAGGGGGAGCTGGAGATAACGGCCGGCTGCGTATAAACAGCAGCAGGCTGGGACACACTCTGGCCCTTCCCTCCTCAGCAGACGCAGGCGTTTGCGGTACGGCCCGGGAGGCGTAATGCAGGGCTGCAGGGCAGAAGGGGGAAGAGGGGTATTTGTGGCAGGGGTTTGGAGGGGACAAGGTGTTGCTGTGGGACCTGATGGAAAGCACCATTCACTCTGGAGGAGAATTTCATTTCTGAGACGACGGAGAAGGTTGTTGATGAGGACGGAGCGCCGTAAGAAGGACTCAGGGTCATCCATGAAACGCAGCTTCTCCAGAGAAAGACGGAGAATGTGAGCACGCTCCTCCAAGACCGGTGACACCTGCTGGCCCGGAAGACAAAATGAGCTTTCATAAACGAGGTAAAGTCAGTTATCAAGTTAACATGTATGATTCATAATGTGTCGTGAGGAATCAACAGGGGCGGAGTGGGGCACTAAAATCCACCGGGAAATTTCTGACCGCAACGGCCCCCCCAACCCTGCTTAAATGTGCACTATAACAGAAATTAAATCAACATTCCTAATTCTTTTTTTTTTAGCTTTTGTAGTTTCATACAGATTTCTAACAGTTGAACTATGAGTTGAAATTAAGTTTTAAAGTGAAAACAAAAAATAGAATAAATAAATAAATAAATGTGCATATATTTAAAAATATAGACCCATTTAAAAACCAAATATGATAAACAAGGTTCTTGCAGATAATGCAAAAATTGTTACGTTATACAATTTTATGAATTATTGAAAATATTATAAATAATATTTCTAAAGTGTAGAAATATGTAGAATTATCTAGGGCTAGTAGACTCACAGTGTGACAGTAACTCCTGAAGCTCAGTACGGGTTCTTCATCCTCCACAAACTTCCTCTTGAAATAAGAGATCCGTGACAGGGCCACACGATCCATCACATGATCAGGAGCTCGTCTGTAATGGGGCTCTGGAGAAAAATGGGAAGGTTCAGTTCCAAAAAAGTTCCAAAACCGGATAACAGATTTTGAAACGTCTACTTTGGAATGGAATATCATCAGGACCATCTGTTCATGGTAGTCTTTTTCAGAGATGAGATTAGATTCAGACCTTTACTGAGCCCTTGCGTGTCACCCCCTGGTGGCGAGGAGGTGGAGCTACAGCTTTCACTGCAATGCTCAGATTCCCAGATCGGTTGGTAGATGGATGAAGGGGCTTCGGCTTCAGGCTCACAAAAGGGGTTCATTGATAGGACCAAAGCCATAGTTCCACCTCAGTCCTAAAAAAACCCCACACAAACACAGTTATTTAAAAAAAATGACATGTAATTCTGTCATTCTGTCTCTTCTGTACAGTAATGTCAGTGGGGTCCAGGGTTGTTCTGTACCCCATTTTGTATTATTTGTATACACATTGATATATATTTATATTTTCTGCAACAATGCATTCACTGTGTTCATTAAAGAGATCAAGTGTTTTTGAAATGGATCTTTTTTTAACATGAGGCATACTTTAAATACAGCTTAGTAAAATGTTAGTAACATTTTTGCTAAAAACAATCTTTCAATAACGTTTGTATTACATTCGTGACAGCTTTACAAAACAATCTGTATTGAAAGGTGCGCTCAAACTGTTCTAATCTAATTAAAAATAAACAGCCACTAGTTTCTAATGTTGAGATTATTGCAATGTAGTCATTAATACCATTTTTTCCCCTCACTGGGGAGCAAGTTTGTCCTTCTAAAAGTTACAATATGTTTTCGCATTACAATGAACTCTTTTATCATAAAGAACAAGGAAAATTTGAATCCTCATTACAACCTCTTTAAAGAAAGCAACCTCTCAACAACTCTGTGCTACTCCACAATAACTTGTAGAGTTATTTCCTCTATCTTTGAAGATTACACTAACAAGGCGATTGAAAAACACATTGTGACTTTTTAAAACCGCTAATAGTGCAAAAACACACACTATGAAACACTCGGATAACGAGATACAGAGAGAACAACATTCAGTAGAAGCTGAAAGGGAAGGTATCTGTTTGTGTGATCTCTCTTTAATCATTTTGTTCTCTGTTCTACCACACACGCAGTGACAGGAGAGAGAGGAAAAGTTCTGGATGACTGCCTCTACAAAGGTCATTAATCTTCACTGACAATTTCAACACACACACACACACACACACTATTACTCTCATGTGGTGGCTTCAGTTGGCACACATTGAACTGCTGTTACAGCAGGCTGTTTTGAGTCACCAGACACAATTCTCACATGACAACAAACCATGTTTATTTGTAACTATTTGGGCTGTCAATGGTTTAAACCATTTTACTCAGTTAAGTAAATTATATATTAATTCAATGTTCAAATGAATCTTTTTTTGTATAAGAATAGCCCCTAAATAAAGATCATTAAGTTCATTATATTATTGTGGCAGGCCAATGCATAGAGATTATAATAAGTGTCAGTTTTATTTGCATGTCATGATCCTTGTCAGCCTGTATGAGGTAGATTCTATCTGTGATCTTTTCATTACCCTTGGCCATTGCAATACTTTTTTAAACCAGTTTTTAGGCTTTTTTATTTTATTTTATTTTTTGTGAAAAACTCGTTATTATTACATTTATATACACATTAATGGATATGAGTAATTGTGTTGATGTATTGCATTTGTTTTTAAATGTAAGTTTTAAAAAAAAGAATCTGCATGGTGTAAGTTGATGAGAAGTAAAACGCAAAAAATACTTTTTTTGCACCCACACAGACGTAAAAATGGTTCCTCTTGCAGTAAACTTAATTCAGCACTAATAACCCGTCCTGTTTTTAGTCTGTGTCCGCCGGGTTTGGATCACACTGAGCTCATGTGAGCGAGACGTGTTTAATCAGAGCAGATCCCGTTCTCCTCCTCTCCCTCGTACTGCCGTTACCTGTTTCTCATTCCGCCCACAACTCTGCTTTGAATTTACGCTTTAGAAGACAGAGAGCTGACACAGAAGCGGAGCTCTCACGCACACACACATAAGCTGTCTGTCTGTCTTTGTCTCTTTGCTCATTTTGTGCTTTTATGCAGTCTCTCTCTCTCTCTCTCCCTCCATCTTTTCCACTTTCCTTTTCATGTGAAGAAAACATAAAAAAGTGTTGGATCCGTTGGATTTGCACCTCATCAGTCACACACGCACACATACACAAATATCACAGGGTACTGAAGGGATTGTGTACTAGAACTGTGAAGCTCAGTAGATGCTAAAACTACAAATTATAAAACACAGTTGATGCTAAAACCAGACAGAAAGAGAGACTGAAAAAAAAGAAAGCGATCCAAACTAAGGAATCATGTTAAGGATAAGCTTTCAGTTGTGCAGTTGTGGTTTTTCCTATGCGAAAACCACAATTACAGGTTTCCATTGAGGCAAAGTAGTTTTTGGCTTAACTCACTAAAACCAAAACATCCAAAGCACATGATGCTCTTTACTGGGTCATAAAAGCTGTTAAAGCTCACTCACACATTTACTAAACTTAATCCTAATGGGGGCTATATGCTGAATTTGCATTCTATTTTTTGCAATAATATAAAATGTTACTCATGATTTAATTCGCAAATTATTTATCTTATGCCCTCACAGGCAGTTTTGGTCCATTTAGCTAACTTTACAGAACATGTATACCTTATTGGTTTATTGACTGGTTAGTCTCCCAGGATATGCAATGCTTCAAAATTACTTAAACAATTACAAAACGCTTTGTCAGTAGAAATTAAGCCAGAAAGAGAGACAGACAGAAAGAAAACAAAACACAGCACAATTAGTCAGATTATGAGAATAGCTTTAGGCATCAGCTCATATCCTGCTCTGCAGTTTGGAACACCAGGCTGACAGATCATTCTAAACCCCAGTGAATGTCGACCACAAACTTGTTCTCGGTCTGTGTGGCAGAGGAACACTGGCACATTCTCAGAGTCATCAGTAACGCCAGTCTGCCCACACGGCCTGACCCAGAAACAGTTCCATGATTCATAAGAAACATGAGTAACTGATAATAACACATGTTTAAATATGTAAATGATGACAAAATATGGAGGTGAAACAACATCACACTGCTATTTGTGACAATTTAGTGGGAGAAAAATTTAAAATTCTTTAAAAACAAATGATGAATTATTCTGAGTATTGAGTAGGCATGACAAACAAGCAGCATAAACAAAGAGCTCCATGCAACTTGTGCACTAGATTACAAATCTTCTGAAGCCATATGCTTAGTTCTGACGCCATGTTGTTCACATCTTGTAAATAGAAAAAACAAGTTGCTGTTAACTATAAAATCTTCCAAAGCTGACATGATGTGTCTAAAAGTAACATTTGATTCGATAGCTACAGTAGAGGGAGAGCAAGGAATAATTGCTTACGTTTTAATTTCTTTACAAAAAGCTTGTATGGCTTTAGAAGATTTAAAATGCGTTATGATACGTTTATTGCACTTTTTTTGTACTTGTAACAACTGGAATATTTGGCCGCAGAAGAAAATAGGTCCAAGAACAATATGAATGACTTCTTTAATTCATGCACGCACATGCAGAACCCACACTGAGTCATACAGTAACATGTGTGAAACACACCCTGCTGAAGCGACGCCCCAATGTACCATTAGGTAAAAAGACTGCAGTAGACTTTGCCAACCACAAGGTTATTACACACACACTTACACACCTCTCCAGGAGCTTTCATCCATCTGCTCAGAAACTGCTTTCTGTCTGGGTGCTGGAAGCATTTAAACCATGTGTGTCTTCCTCAGGGTGCAGGACTTCCATTCAACAGTTTGGGTAAAAGCTTGACCTGAATCTATCAGCGAGACAGAGGAGGGTTTATTTAAGAATCAAAATGTTGCGTCGAGGATCTGAGCACATCCTGCAGACTGTAATCTAGGTCATTAGGTAGTCTCTTTCATGCTCTTTACATGCTCAGACAGAAAATGTAGGCAACACCCAGTCGAGGAGGTAAAACATCCATCCAAACATGTCTCGCGCACACATACAAAGCCTAGGAAAAAAGAGGGGGAAAATTAATTTATAAAAAAAAAATTTGAAAGAGAAAAAAAGAAAAGTAGGAACACCCTTCCTGCCTGCCAAGAGTTCTGTGGCTGCTCAGCTTGTCTAGGTTATATCCAACTCGGAGGGAGAGAGAAAAAAAAAAGAGTTGCACCATGTCTGTACTGCAAGCGGAGGGTGTAACAGTGTTAGACAGATAAAATGAGAGAAAAATTATACTGACTTTGGCCAACAGCCCTGCATCTCAGCCTTGGTGTGTGTGAGCTTATGTGTGTGTGAGGTTAGCGCAGTAACATGATCATGTTGACACAACGCCACATCAATGCTGAAGGAATGTTCTGGCTACCCATGCATCCCTGCTGTTAAGAGTCAGAGCCTGAAGCTCTGTGTGTGTGTGTGTGATTGAGACAGAGGGAGGGCAGCACATGCTCTCTGTATACTCAAAGGGGCAGGGTAATCATATCATCCCTGCTATTGTTTAAATGAGTGTGATATTTACATCAGCGGTGAGCTGTGATTTATTAAGTGATGGCTTGATGGCTGTGATTTATTTGCATTCAGACAGCAACAGCGTGAAAGTGTATTATATAAAGTTTTTACTTTTTTGTCTTATGATCTCATAAAGCAAAATTTTTAAATGGAATTATTTGATCAAATTGACCAATTTAATACGTCCTTGCCAGAAAATAGTTTTGATTTCTTAAAACAATGTGTATTTTGTCCTTCAAGTCGTATAGACCTGGACAGAGAGATGAAGAGTGTAGCTTGACTTTGCAAAAACCTGCTCATATACAGTACTGTGTACTAGCTCTCAGATTGTGGATCATGTTTTCGTACCAAATGTGATGACAGTGCGGTTTTTATTTTGTTTATGCTTTTTTTTAACAACATACAGTATCTATTGTTTATCTGCAGTTATATTGTGGGTGTTTGAATGAGGTGAGCCTTTTGATGAGTCATCCCTGAATGTGATTGAAGGTTTGACAGGAAGATCTGCACAGGATGTGCCGTGTCACTCCTAAACCACAGTTTTCTGAAACTGCCCGGGTTGAAGTTTTAGATGATTACGAGCAGCCCACAGACTCCTCAGAAGTCTCATGAAGTAAATCCTCACCGTGCCCAGACACAAATGACTGGAACGGACTGATGAGAACCACAGGCGGTAAATGATTGCGTGGGTTTTCCTTTGTGCCTGCTGTAGATCGAGGGATCAATGCGTGGCAGTATGCCAGACACTTAAACTGGCACAGTGATCTCAGGGGGAATACCCACACGCACACAAACACACACACACTCCTGCCCCGCGGCACCAGGAACAGATGCCACAGCCAGCGCAGTGAACCTATTGCTGATAATGAAGCAAGGAATAATCCCACTCACACACACATACCATCTCAGCCACGCACAATAGCGTCTCTCTCTTACACAACAACAACAATAGCCTCACACACACAGAACTGTCTCCTGCCTTACACTACGCAGAAACCAATACACAATTTTCCCGTGCAACAGTTATTGTGCATTAATCAGGACAAACACACACACACAGTCTGCGTCCATCTATAAAGTTATTGTGCTTTCATCTTGCACACTTCATCTCCTTGTAAGGGAATCAAGCGGTAACAGAATTCTGGCTCCCTGCCCTTACAAGACACACACACAGACAGAGAGCTTGGGTGTTTTAATGTGTGAAAGGAACACTGTGTGTGTGACATCACTGTCAGGGAATCTGTGTAATTTTATTTATATATATATATATATATATATATATATATAAATAAGAAATACATTGTAGGAACATAAATATATGTACTGTAGATATAAATAATAAATAAGTTGTTTTTATTAATTCAATAACTTATCACAAATTTTATTTATAATACTTATAATACTAAATAATTATAATACAAAAAAATTACATATATATATTTATATATACTAAATTAAATTAATTAGCTGTAAGACCTTTTAATACAAATTAGTGTTTTAATGTTAGAAATGAACCTAATGTACACTGTTTGCCTTGTGCATTCCTCATATAGACAAAATATGCATTTAATATTTAATTAGTTTAACTTCTCATAACGAAAGCACAAGATACTGTGCGTGTTTCTAGGTGCTTAAAAATAGTTGTTTGCTCTGAACACGCTTGAGAGATCATAAGTGTAGTTTATCTGTGTTGGCATTGTGCCATGCCTTTCTGCCTTCGGGGGCGAGTGGCGCGTAACTCCGGGCGGTGTGAATATGTTCAAAATATATTAACTTTTGCTTACCTTTAAGTGTAATGATGACTAAGTCAATGTGTGTTGCTTTATTTAATCAGATGTGTCGTTATGGACGCGCTCTCGTTTTCTCCTCTGGGTTCCGCTGCTGTAGTCCCTCTCGCTTCATCAATAACTACTTATCCACGATCCATCAGCGCGAGCCTTTCTGACTTGCAATAATCGATGAGGGTTTAGCGGAAATCTCTTCCAAAGCCAAGCGGACAGTTAATCAGCGCGTGAACAAAGCCGCTGTGATGGAATCTCCGTTGCTTGTCCGCGCAGGTCGCTTTGCTTTGTGCCACAGTGACCTCACCGGCAGACGGTGCGACGTTGCAGCGTTCGCTTTGAACTGGGCTTGTTAACGTCAGTGGACACCAACAGCGTCGCCCCATTCCTCGGAATAAACCGAAGCAGCCTTTTTTTGCTCAGGATCAGTCGCGTCCCGTCCCAGCAGCAATGCTGCCCTGGTGCCTTGTTGTGTATGTGTGTGTCTGGTTTCGGTCAGAGGAGCTGCGTTTAGCGCGCAGCAGAAGTGGAGCGGGCGGGCACGGGGCCAATCATCTGTTAGACATTTCCCTTTTCAGGAGTATTTTCCAGCCGCGCTTCTGAGCGGATTTCTCCGATGTTCCTTATAGAAGAGGCGGAGTGAGCGCCAAGTTGTGCTTATTGTTTGGTCCCTCCATCACTTTCACGTGTACACCTATTGTAAAAACCTCTCAGACCTCTAGGACAGACCTTTTTGATTGGTTTTCATTTTTAGATTGCTTTTTTGAACAGCTAATCTGCTTTTAAGGAGATTTTCAGAAACATAATCTGATAATCAAACCACACTTATCCTCATTTTACATGTCATTTTACACACTTTATTTAAAAATATAAGGTAATGTTAATATTTTAAAATATAAAAATATATTACGGCATGTTTTTTTAAACTTCCACTTAACATTTTACCATAATTTAGTTTATATAACTTGGAGTTTTATATTTATATATATATATATATTTTGGAATATTTATATTTATCAGTATTATTATGTTGTTATTTAATAATTACAGATGACATTATTAAATCTTTTTTGAAAAGTTTAAATTTTAATAACTTTTTGTAATTTACTTTGTAATTTTTTTTCATTTCTTTTATACAAATGGCCATCATCACATGTCTGAGGACATATTTAGAAATGTGGCCCTCACAAGAACACACACACACAAAGGCTTTTTCTTGCTCAGTTTCCCTCTAACTGACTCCAGGTTCCAAAAAACACACCCTGTTTCGAGTTAGAAGCAGACATCCACTCCTGTGCCAGAGTCCGTAATTTATTTTCTTGTGTGAAAAGCAGCCCTACATTGAAGTACTTTTCCAGGTGACTGGGGGCTTCAGAGAGAAACAGCATCTTTTAAATAAATGCAAACCATGCATTGTGGTTTGCTGTACCAGCACTTTTAAAGTGAATCTCTCTCTCTCTCTCCCTTCCTCTTTCAGTCCTTTAGTACATTAAAGGTAAATCTTTTGTAATAAGCAACACCGTCCATATTGGAAAAATAATATAAAATCTTGAATGCCTAGTATTCAACGCCACTGCACGCTGAACTGGCAATAACACATGATATTTTCTGATTTACCCATGTAACACTTATGTTACATATTGGGTTTTTTGTACAGTTTACAAATGACCATCAACAATAGTGCCATCTGTTGGCTACAATTCATTCAAGCTCTTAATTCAGCAGTAGAGGATGCCTAATAATCTTCAGATACATACCATCGTTTTGATGTCTATTCACGCTGTGGAGCTCTTGATCTGACAGAAAGCTTTGGTTTCTGCTACATTATAGTAGCAAGGTCACAGAGTTCAATTCTGCCTCTCTCTATTCACTCCAGTCAAGCAGTGAGGAATAAATACTGACTTGCGTGGAGCCGCTGTCCATATTAAGCACTTTGAAGAGAGCTCTTTCCCTCAGGATAAAACTGAAAGTTTAATGGGACCTTCAAAATACACTCCCCCCACGCAGACACACACTTTGGATAGTGACATCTACATATTTATGAGCATCCAAAGTGCATATGAAAGAAGCACGTGAAGGATTTGTATCGTAGTAATGTATTAGTAAAACGGTATGTGTGCAAAACAGTCACCCTCATAAATGAAAAACGCTAAACTCATGAAATATGTGTTTGACACTAATGTCTCCAAAACCTTTTGTAATCAACAGAGACAACTGGATTTTTGTTCACAGACTTTATGTAGCACCACAAGGTGGTGTAGTTTGTCCCTGTGCTTCAGAACTATAACACTAAAGAAAAAGAAATAAATACCTTAAAAATTTGTTTTTTGTAGTGTACCAGAGCCTAAAATATTTATTGCACGATTAAAAGCTGAAAATTACAAGTCATTGTAAGCAAGACTAAAACCTTCTGTAAAAGGCTAAAGTCCTGAATTTCCTCAAGACAATCTTAAAGTCCTTGAAATAAAAACAGGCAGGCAAAGACAATTAGCAGATGCGTTTCTTTTTAAAACAGGATCACATACAAATGCATCATCTTTTTAATGTGTAAGACTTCATTTACAAATCAAATGACAGCCGTTGTACAGAAGTATGAATACACAAGGTGACACAACATCGCTGCAACATTTCAAAAAACATCATAAAAATGTTCTCCAGGGAAAAGTAAGGCACCGACTGAATCGGTGGGTATATAGACAATTCATTTAAAGCATTTTGAGAATAAACCGAAATGCCTAAACTAAAAGAGTTGCAAATATAAACATGTACACAATGTTCCAAACATGTATAAAATGTTTAAAACTGGTTTAGTTGGAACACACCTTGTGAAAGTTGAAGGTGTCGGTGGCATGTTAGACCTGAATCGTGTTGGGTCGCAGAGAGAGCACAGGGAGGGTGTGTGCTATGCTTCTTGTGCAATAAATCCTAAAACGACTTTATGCTGGTGTTTATTGGTTCTGTAAACTGAACAGAACACCGGTCACTGAGTTTAGAATAAGATGGGTTCTTTAAATGACCGTCACGGGTCTGTTTTCTAAATGCTTACATCTTCTCACATGCAGACTACTGCAGAGCCGTGGAAAAATCTAATGGGAGAGGAGCTGTGACAGCTGTGAGCTTTTATCAGGCACTGGAAAGACTCGTTCACACACATTAAACATTATAAGAGAAAATGCTGTTTCATCTGTCAAGCTGTAAAGAAACGACTCTCCTTAAAACACCTCAGGCAGATCAGCAGAGTTTGAGAATTCTAAAACTAGAAATCGAATATTTTCTAGTTCCTTGTAATTATTTACTCACCCTCATGTTGTTCAGATGCTATATTTAATGTTCTGAACGTAATTATTTTGTAAATGACAAAAACAGGTCGTGATTTACACGACCTGGATGAATAAAAAGAAACATCACCTTAAACATCATAAAAGCTGTCTATTTATTCCATATGTGTGCTATATTCCATGTCTTCTAAAGATGTATATTTTTGCAAAAGATTGTGCTAACTAGGCTTTTTAAAGAAACAAATGCTTTTATTTAGCAAAGATGCATTAAACTGATAGACAAATGTTTCTACATTGTTACAAAAAAAAAAAAAAAATTAAATGCTGCACTTTTTTTTTTAACTCATGAGCCAGAAAACATTAAGCAGCACAACTGTTTTCAACACAAATAATAATAAATGTTTCTTGAGCAGCAAATCAGCATATTCAAATTATTTTAAAGCATTATGTGACACTGAAGACTGGTGAAAATGAACATAGAAATATATATAAATGGAAAAACGATTTTAAAATGGCTAAAATATTTCAGAATGACATTTTTGTATTCCTTTTGTTTGATCAAATACTCATGAGCATTCATGAGCATAAGAGACTTCGAAAACATCTTATGGACTCAAAATATTGGAATAGTGTGTGATAGGTTTGTGTGTGGAGCAGATCAGTATCGACTTATCATCTTCTATCAGAACCCTTAAATGTCATTTGTGCTTCTATTCATTGTAAAAAAAATAAACAAAAAAGCACTTTTATGGACATGATGAGTTCTGATTATCAGTGAACAATGAATTTTGATCTGTTCCACACTAGCTAGTCTTGGAGCATGGCAGTACAAATCATGTGGAAAAGAGCAGCTTGGACATTCTGCAAAACATCTCAATTTGAGTTTCATGAAATAATACAGAGTCAGAACAATATGAGGGTGAGTAACTGATAACTAAATAGTATATCTAAGCTGAACTATCCCTTTAAAGAAAGACTGATCAGAAGCTACTGGGAGGGCAGAGTCTGAGGGACCGCAGGCTGGCAGAGCCATGTAACCAACCTATTTAATTGATTTGTTGTAGCTGCAACGAGATTCTCATTTATAGTGGGAAAAGAATTGGAAAGCCATATCTGCATGAGGCAACAGTGCACCAAGCCCCTAATAAAACTGTCACGAGTGAGACATAACAGCCTCTCTGTGTCAGTTTGTGACACAGCTGTTTTCTAGTCATAATGCATTTAACATCCTACATTTCAACATTGTGCTGTATTATGTCATTGTAAATTTGACAGCTGTGGCATTTTCTCAGGCTTAAAAGTTGACAGAATGGTAAAATAAAATTTCGTTTACTCAGTTTGCCAAGAAGAAACTGAGAACATCTCCCAGTCCCAGCGTGAGAGAGGAAAAGCTCAGCCCCAGCTGTGCGTTTCACGGGACGTGGTGGTCAGTAAGGGAGATGTTGTCCAGTTGTGACTCTCTGAAGACCATCACAGTCTGAGACTCTTTCACAAGATGTGTTTCATGACTCCATGTGCCCTAAAAATGTGCTTAATTCTGGTCTTACAAAACATACCGGCTACTGACTTCTCTCTTTTAAGGAGGGGAGTAAAACAGATTCATATACAGTATCATCACCTGAAATGACGACATTAGCAAAGCTAAATATACACATAACAGTATGTAACATCACACTGAACAAACACTCCCCTTTTCTCTCACACTTACACTTTTTCTTATCAACCTGCAAGACTGCAACAGGGACGAGAAGGTGAAGAAGTTTTTGTTGTAGTTGTTGTTTATCATTTTTTGTCATATTTTGAAACAGCACACTGAATGAATGACACATTCACTAAAAAAACAGTTCTTTTAACCAAAGAGAACGAAATTTCAACTAAACTGTGAAAGTAGAACAAAGTCTACAACTCCATACTGCTCACAGAGCTTTATACATTTACCAAGAAAGTCCATTTTCTCAGATATATAGATACAAAAATAGATCAGCAAAATCTATGTGCCATTTACAGTACGTAACAATCACTGAGTGAGTTTGACCATCGCTCAAGAAAGGAAAGAAACTAGTTCAAGACAGATTTCACAGGTTGACCGCACAGAGATCAGGACACTTGTAAGGACAGAGCGAAAGCGCAGAGAAGCCTTCTAACCATCATCTTTTCTAAACATCCTCACAGTTTCATCACTGGTCCTCTGAAGGACGTTTAGTCAGGTCACTGGTGATCTACTGTCAAGTCTCAGGTGCTCAGTTTGAACATTCAGGATCGCAAGACGAATTCAATACAAAAGATAAGAAGGAACAGTCTTTTGTAAAAGCATGGCAAATACACATCCATATTATACTTTAAACTGTCAGCTTAATGCAGCCTTCATCTCACCACGTTAGAGATGATCCAAAAATGGTTCAGTAATGTTCTCACGATTCAGAACAGTCACAGATTTGACTCTAAAGTCGAAGTAAGAGCTGATGATGCATGTGCACATTGTTCTTCATCAGGAATGGTGTTTTAAATCCCATCATTGTCATTATCATTGCACTAATTACACTAATATAGTCATTCTTGGTAGGCCTCTACAGTTGTGAAAATATTATGGTCAGATATATACAATATAATTCGATAATCACCGATCTTGTATTGACATTATTTAACTTTATTAAAATGATTTGAAGGCATTTAAGGGATTTCTTCATAATGTATAGTTAAAATATAACAAATTAAAATAAACAAGGAAATGCTTCTGTTAACAAGGTTTTTAAAGTTTTATACTTTGTTTCACAATAATATTGCAATTGTTAACAAATAATTTAAACATAAATAAGGATATGCCTTTGTTTTACAGTCCCCCCCCCCCAAATATTAAATTTATAAAGATATATTATAATACTGAGTTGATTTTATAAAATTTCTATCCTTATTGGTTATTAATGTCATGTTGAGAATGAAATATTTTTTTTGTTTGTTTTGTGGTGTGTTTCTGATGTTTCAAGTATTCAGTTCAGAATGAGGGGAATAAAATAGCTGACATACAATGCTGGATGACAGGCTGTATGTGGTGAAGTCTGGATTGGCACTCTCTTAAGATTTAGTTCATTTCACTTTAAAAATGTACTGTTTTAGAACACCATCTAGAAAATCTGAGCACATCTTGAGGAACCCAGCCATCTGCCAGTGTTTCCATTCAAACGTCTCAGAATGGCATCTAGTCAACCTGACAGTAATTGTACCTCTGTACAACTTTGGTAGGTCTGAGTTTATAATCTGAGCTGAGATATTTGAACTCGTCTCATCTCTGCAGATCTCACACATATATGAATTAGTTTTTTCTCTCTTACTGTGCCTCAAACACCATAACTCCAATCTTAAGTTGAACAAAATAGAAACATCAAGTTAAAAATAGACAAATAAATATCTAAATAAACGTAAAACGCTGTCTCATTAGTGTTTCCTCCATTAATGCTGTTGCATCTCTAACCCTGTTCTCACCATTTTCTCTAACCCTTTTCCCACAGTGCATTGGGAAAGAGGGCAGATTCTATCATTGTGTTTCTCATAATGCGCTGCAGTGAGGGCCAGCTCTGTCGTTTTGGGGCCATTGGAGGGCCTGACCTGCTCTGTGTCACCCACACCATTAAACAAAACATTGCCATCACTTGTTGAAATTCTAGGACTCCAAAAGACTGTGCCATCGACACACCTGTTGTCCCTTTGATTCCTTCATCTGTGTCCAGTGTGTCAGCTCCTCCTCCCCAGAGCTGTTCAGCCCCAGAGAGATCCAGCCAATCATCTCCTTACGTTTCATGCTGCGCTTGTTGTAGACCGACAGGATGAGTGTGACGTCGGAGAGCTGAAACAGAGCTACTTGGAACACAAAGGTCTCCTTGTAGGTGGGGTTGGGTTGGCCTCTGCAAATGGATGTCTTGCACTTGGACATCTCTTGACCCATTGAGTTCAGTAGGGTCAGCTTTACGTATGTGTCTGAAACAGGATGAAACAGGATGTCAGTCAGAGAACATTTAGGAACAAATCAGTCAAGAAGACTAAATGTCCTTAGAATGTCCTCACAAAAATATCACCTAATCAGTACTTTAATTTAGTTTTCCAGTTTTTAAAATATTTAAATATATTTTTGTTAATATACATTTCTATATTAAGTCTGTTATGAATTAATAATATAATATATGTTATCCCACAAAACCAGTCTTAAGTAGCATTGGTATATTTGTGGTAATAGCCAAAAATACATTGTATATTGTAGTAATACAGAATTATAAATTGCCATAAATCATAATCTTTACTTAATAATCAGGATATTAAGTAAAGATCATGTTCCATAAAGATATTTTTGTTTATTTTCTACTATAAACAGGATTAAACTCAAGTAATAAGCATTACTAAGAACTCAATTTGGACAACTTTAAAAGGCAGTTCCTTTTCAGGAACATCAACACTGCGTTGATATGCTTTGGGAACGCCTTCGGCGAGACCACGCTCTGAAACTGCTGTAAAATCCGTCTAGATTAG
>JAUCMU010000024.1:10910345-10928006 GCA_032275025.1 Enteromius treurensis
CCGAAGGCGTTCCCAAAGCGTATCAACGCAGTGTCTCGTTCCTTCAAGGAACAGGGGTTATATGCATAACCCTGAGATGTTTTCTCCAGTTTCTTAAATAGCTGTATCTCAGCCAAATGTTGTCTCATATCTTAATAAACCACACATCAATAGAAAACGTATTTATTTCCATTTCAGATAATGTACAAATCTTAGTTTAAAAAAAGGTGACCCTTATGACCGGGTTTGTGGTCCAGAGTCACATATAATATATAATAATATAACATATAATAACATATTATAATTAGCGCTGTCAAACTATTATTTGCAATTAATTGCATCCAAAATAAAAGTTTTTGTTTGCATAATATACGTATTTTCTGTGTATATTTACTTTGTGTATATATATATATATATATATATATATATATATATATATATAAATAAATAAATAAAATACACACACATACAGTATATATATATTTTTAAATTTGCATGTATTTACATGTTTATATTAATATTCACATAATTTATTTTATAAATAAATATATTTAATATATAAATATGACATTTTTCTGAAATACATACATGCTTGTGTATGTAGTTACAGTATAAACACATAATAAACACACATATTATATAAACAAAAACTATCATTTTGGATGTAATTAATCACGATTAATAGTTTGACAGGATGACATATAATACGCAATTATTTGGATCGGGATTTTTTAATGGTAGATCTGTTTTTGTTAGATATATTCTTAAAAACAACAACAACAACAACAACAAAAAGCAATTAGTGAGAGGATAAACAAACAGTTACATAAAATAAATATATATTGTTTAAGGCAGTTTAGACATTTGTTTTTACTGCAAAAATACACACACAGACAAAAATACACACTTGAAAAAAGGAAATATAAAACACAGTATAATAAACAATAGGTGTTGAGCTGAGAGAAATAAATGAGAAAAAAGATAACACTATTAGAAAAATGCTAGTTTCGGAAGTTGGGATGTTAAATTAAGTAACAGGATATACTGTAGGATTGTGGTACGGTTCCTCTGACAGCATGGAGGCATGGCAATGCTTCAATCTCTCAATTTATCTGAAAAGCAATTGATTATTCCATTCATTAATACAGGATGAAATTTATTGGCTGAAAATGGGCTATTCAGTTTCTTTTTTGCATTAACGCTCGGCACGAATCAATGCTTACTGATTAATAATTGCGTCCCGTATCACTGCTCTGTCTTCTCCTTTCAGAAGCTTTTGAACTGCGACTCTACAGATGCATTCAGAGCAGACTCTGCGGTAGCTCCAGGCCTTTCACCGGCTTTAATTCATAGCGCAGTTAAACTCCTGTGTGCGTGCTTTTCTGCTGCCCTGCCTGAATACACTACAATACAACAGACGTCCGTATTCTGTGTGTCTTTGTGTCGGTGCGACGCTTCTGTTCCACGAGTCATAGAGTGTGGGCTTCCTGTGGAGTCATCCTGCTGCGTTTTCAAGCAAATGTTTCACTCTCTTCTATTTTTCCAACTAATAGAAGAGCCGAACTAAAGCAGCGCTGATTACAGAAATGGGAACACAGACTCATACCTGACACTAAGGAAATCATCTCCAGCTCCTCAAGCTGAATGTGAAAGGATATCATTAACGGTTAAGAGGGCTGATTAGACTCTGATGCACTTATTCAGAAATCTCAACACTTCCATCACAGCCTTAGAGATCAACTTCTTGTCCCATTGCCTAAAATCCTGGTCATCTGAATTGCTCAGGTTATTTATAGACAATTCATTTTATTCTACAATTACAAGATGTTAAGATGTTCATATAAAAATAAATTTACAAAAGTGATTTTATGTTCATAGGAAGCACATTCAATGTAAGTAAAGTGTCTACTTTTAAGGTTTCAAATATAATGATGAAATAATGTTACATTTTCATTCAGTGTAACACAATATTTATGTAAAAATTCAAACATGTTTATTCTGTGTTTTAAAACATGCTTAGTGACAAATGGCCAAAACCTAGAATAGCGGTAAATGTTAAAAATATAAAAGTACAAGGAATTAACATTTGGGGAGAAAATAATTGGTCTTTATGTCATTAATATGTCATTCATTGATTTTTGTTGTAAATATGCTTGTCAAAATTGTTAGGCTAAATCTGATTTTAGTGGGTGTCTCCTGTTAATCAGGGGAAAAAGTCTAAAAACTAAAAAACTAAATTGCTATTAAATTAAGCAGAAAACAATTTTTTTGGGAAAAAACTACAAGCTTTTTGACCATTCACATATATGACGATGCCCTTGCAATGCATCTACTACCCAAAATATTAACGATATTATGTATTTTTTTTAAATTATATATATGTATAAACTAATACATCCATTGAGTATAAAATTTATACCATGTTCATGACTATATTATATATAATTGTGTTGTCAAGAAAATAAAGTCAAATCAAAATATTAAAATAATATCACATTATTTCATTATTATCAAAATAAGAAATATAATAAGATTTATAATTATTAATAACAACAATACTACCTGAAAAAATAAATTATATATATAAAACATCTTAAGTTAGCAGTGAGAGCCCTAAAAAACCTTTGGTTTTTCTGTGTTTGAAGACTGGAACTTTACTCACATGGCAACAAGTCTACAATGATTTCTACATCTTTCTGGCAACTAAAAGTCACATGACAATGAAGTCAGAAGAAAATGATCTATTGAATGTATTAAAAACAAATCCAAACATTAAAGAAAAAGACACATCATTAGGGGGGCGCATGCAAACATCACTATAGAGGACAGAAAATAACAGCATACCATCCAACATAACGTCTAAAATAACAGCGTTTTAACCTTCTCCATGGATGAAGACTGAATGGATAACACTTCAAATGATTTCTGAACCTTTCTTCTGTATTGAGTTTTGCGCTAATTTGCACTCAAACCTTCAAGCATCCATGTAGAAGTGTTCGCCAATCTAACAACAAGGATCGATAATGAAGAGAGGAAGCATGAAAAACAGAAAGATGGATGAACAGCGTCCAATGCTGGTAAAGGTAGCCACAGAAAACTCACCTCGGATTATGTACACCTGCCCACCTATCAAGTGCTTTAGACAACAGAACAAACCATCTGATAACAGGAGAGGAGTGAGAGCAAGAGCAGAGGGGATGGGCAGACATCAGGGAGAAAGAGAGAGAAGATCAACAACAGCAGGAGAAAAAGAGCAGGTCAAAAGGTCTGAAGGTCCAATGACATCACATTAGGTCAGATGTAATGTGTTTATAAAGCACACTGCATCACTTCAGGTTAAGGGCCAATGCATAAGAGAAACATGCAGCCTTCATCACGTTTCATAACGCTATCTGTAACTATACGGTGAATGTAGTTTCATGATGATGGTGTTTATGAGCAGTAATGAGTGCTTTCTGAAGGCTCTTATATTGCGCTCTTTAACTGAAGTGTGACGGAAGCTTTGGGAAGGTTAGGAGGTCATTTAAGGCAGCGTTTATCAGAAGGGTGAGGGGAAATTATGGAGACAGAAAGAAAGAGAAAGCACCTTTGGGGTCAAAGTTGAGAGGTGACATTATTTGATCCTGAAAACCTTATATAAGATTATACGAGAGATTCAGGACTAATCTGATGGCTAGGGAATGGCTATCTAAAGCAAACATGTTAAAAAGCTTATGGACTCACTGGGAGGTTTATTTGCTGCTAGGTTTTTAAAGTGACTTCCTTTGATGACCTCCACAGAGAGACGTCCTGTAGTGGCATTGTACACAAGCCCCAGCAGGATCTCCGGGGCCGACCCCTGACCAGCAGATGGGAATGACGAGGCTGTCTCGCTGCACGATACATCTGACACACTTGCCTGAGAGTCACTGCCCTAGGACACACACACATAATCTTTGGTTAACTTTCAATTTTATAAATATATTTTTATTTTGCAATGGAATAAATTTTAGAATTGTATATACATACTGTACACACTCAAACACACACACATATATATATATATAAATTTTTTATACACAAATATATAAACACATACATTTTTCTCTGTGTATGTCTGTCTCTCTCTCTCTAATATATAGAAATATTTACAGTGGGGACAGAAAGTATTCAGATCCCCTTGAATTTTTCACTCTGTTATATTGCAGCCATTTGCTAAAATCATTTAAGTTAATTTACATTTACATTTACATTTTTCTCCTCATTGTACACACAGCACCCTATATTGACAGAAAAACACAGAATTGTTGACATTTTTGCAGATTTATTAAAAAAGAAAAACTGAAATATCACATGGTCCTAAGTATTCAGACCCTTTGCTGTGACACTCATTTATTTAACTTAGATGCTGTCCATTTCTTCTGATCATCCTTGAGATGGTTCTACACCTTCATTTGAGCCCAACTGTGTTTGATTATACTGATTGGACTTGATTAGGAAAGTCGTCCTAAAATCTAAAAGCTTTCTTCTCTTAAGACAACTTTTATGAAATACACACATTTATTTTCTAAATATCTTTTTGTGCATTTTGCTGACAATACAAAACATTAATCAAACTAGATTTAAACATTTGACTGTTTTTGGACACTTACAGGTATGTTGCAGCAGGGATCCAGTATGATGGGGACCGACATCTTGCCCTGCAGGTTGAGTTTGGTGAGGTAGAACACCTTCTCTCCGAGAGCCTTCTCCTTCTTCATCCTGCGGACGCTGTACAAGCGGAACCGGACGGCGTAGTTCCCGATCATCTCCGACTCGATATGGCTGAAGTGAAATGTCTCTGTGAAGACGGGGCAGGGGCCACGCTGGATGATGGTTTTGGCCCTCTGTTTTTTGGTGGGCAGCAGCACCAGATGCACCTGCCAGGAGATGTTACCCGTGCGTTTGAGAGAAGGAATATCCGTCAGCGCCGTTATTGTGACGGACAGACGCTGGTCAGACGAATCATGGTCGAAGATGACGTCAAGAGTTCCATATTGAGCGAGAGGCTCAGGATCGTAACCTTTGGGAAGCTGAGCCGCCGACCCACGTGCAGACAAATCCTGCACAGATGATTGAAAGAAAAAGGAACATCTTAGACTCAAGGCAGTGAATGGTAAGTAGAATAATATGGTACCTGTGCAGGAGTTTATATTTTTATGAGCTCTTATATGACTGCTTTAACAGACAGTTATGACATATTCCATGATAGATGAAGATATTTTCAATGACTGATGGCTAGGATTTTTATTGTTACAATTCATATATCAAAGTTAGACAGAGGATGTGGCTCAGTACGTTCAGGGCTGCTGTAAACATATCAATTATTACAGAGGTGTCTACAACACATGCATATTAAATTATGAAGCCGTTAGTGCATGCATAGTGTTTGTATGCATGTGATGTCAAGGTAATGAAACCATTGAAGTACTTTAGTTATTACACGTGACAGCAATGCTAAAAACTGAGAGGAAAAATAAACTAATAAAAACCAATCAAAATAAGCTGACACAAATATAGAAGTTTTCAAAATATTAGTTTTATGTAATTTTAGTTAAATAAATATTGCCTGAGCATAAGAAACTTTTAAACGGCCTTGTGTGTGCATTTCTTAACTTAAATAACTTTACATATTTCAAAATTATTTTATATAGAATTACTTTTTATTTCATAATTATGTGTTCATTTATAACTCTGTAATGAACATATATAAATACCCCTGGTAAAAAGGTTCTTTCATCTTTGCAGTAAGTTTTTTATTGCATATACAGATTTCTTTGCTGAAACACACACACACACCTCTGGGCTGAGTACAGCAGTGCTGTCACTGGGTACATCTTCTTCATAGCCCTTGTTAAGAAAACTCTCTGTTTCCTGTGCTCCGCTGACCTCACTTGGGCATTTTCCATAGCTGTGTCTGGGGCTCTCGCTTCCATGGGAAAGGTCACATTTGGCATCGCCCAGGTCAGAGGGTGTGCACGACATGCGTGGTGACCCATCCTCATCCTGATAGGGTGGAGGCTGCAGCTCGTCCAAAGGTGGAGTCCGTCTCATCCGCTGGATACAGTTTACTGATGTGGAGCAAAGGGAGAAAGATGCATTTAGTGCCATTTAGCTCAATGTTCTCAAGCAATATGAAAAAAAGTCTGATGTGAAATGGCAGATACCATCTTTAATTAAAAAACAAAAATGCAGTAATTTGAGTGAAAGTAACTCTGCACAAGGGCAGAATGAAGTAAAATTGTGATTTCAAACTGAAGCTGAAGCCTTTTTTTAGGAGACCAGAACAGTATATATTAGCCCTTTCATTTATGATCCTTGTTATGTGGCACTGAAAGCTCTGTAACTTTAAGCTGATTTAAAGAAAAGGTCAAAATCGGATTTTACACACAGTGTAGTAAGGCCAATTCCCTTACACCTGCATCTTCATAAATCATTCAGTTGTCCTCCAAGAGCGACAAATCACTGCATGTGTATGCGTATGATTAAATTAAACAAAGCAGTGCGTTTCATCATTTCAAACGCACAAAATGAGAGCATATACTGCTGGTGGCTCTGAAATTGAGATGAATGGCAAAACGTGGCCTGATTTACCTGCATTCATCCGATAAGTTAAACCGCTCTGTACAGAGAATGAACCAAGTGGCTGTTGCCATAGTAACATGCTGCTGGTCAGAACAGGAAGATTTAGCGATTTAGTGATGAATACAGCGCATTCTCTCTTTCTCTCTCTCTGTTGAAGTGTGGCTGGGGTAACTGGTTCTGACTACTGGGAGAAGACATTGCTGATGCTGAGAATTTTCAAGTGTGGGATTAGTTATCTACCTTCTCTAAATTCCCTCACTTCCTAGAAAGTTGTCAGTAATAATACTTTTCATTATTTCTGATTTATTATAATTATTTTATTACTAATTGGATTATAGGATATTAATTTAAAAACGGCAATAATAATAGTAATAATAACTATAAATAATTTTAAATTATGCTGATACAGTTTGTAATAAAACAGCATTATTGTTATTATTTGTAAATAACAAAATGATTATGTAAATAATAATAATAATAATACTAATAATAATAAACAATAAACTTAAGTTATTACTTACAATAACAACAAATTATTAATTGGAACAACAAAACATTATTTAAAAAGTTAAACTGCAAAAACTATTATTATTATTAACACTTTGAGCAGATTATGCAAATCCAAATGCTGATGCATGTTCTCCATTTGTTCTGATTTAAGAATAACACAAAGAGCACCTTGTGCTTCAATGAAAGCAAAAACATCTGAAGCGCACATGATCGATGTCACAAATTTACTTCTGACCTAGAAATAGAGTAGAAGCAGAAATATTACTTCTTCCTTTTACATTTCTTTGTTTTAAACATTTCATAAACCAAAAAAACAGAGAAGCATCAAAACATGAAAAGTAGGAAACAAAAGATGGAAACTCGGAATCAAAATTCACTTTTAATGAGGATGGAGGAAAGAAACATCACCATGATTAAGATGAAGGAGGAGCACGTCCTCTCTCCTTCTGTGTCTCAATGCTGAATGACGTCTTTGATCATAAACACTGCAGCATTTTCAACCTCAGGCTATGAACAAGAGCAAGAAAAATGTATGTCTGTGTGTATGAGAGAGTGTGCCTATATCTCAGTGAGGTTTTGATCACCTCTCATGTCAGACATCCCTCATGTTTCAATTTGATCTGAATGCCAGAACACATGCCATAGCTATAATATTCAGTTTCATCAGGATTTCACTGAGCGATTAGTAACATGACATTCACGGCTCAGTCAACGTGATTGTCAAGTTAACAAACACTTAATTTTTATGTTTGAGTGTAAGAAAGTCGTTATGTCTGCACAGTAGGATTTTGTGTGCGTTTTTCTACGTGTTTGCGAGCAGTCAAGCAATACAAGTATGTAAGAGTATATGTAAATGTGTGTGTGTTAGCTCCTCATATATTATACAGATGGCCCGAGGCTACAGCCTCTCCTGCCTCCAGGAAAACAGCTCACGAGAAAAGCATGCAGCTCTGTCTGTCTCTCTGCGCAGTAGTTCACAGAAACAGAGAGGGAAATCAGAGAGACATATCCACCAGCTTCCAGCTTTTATCTTTCTGACAGCCCTTCCCTTTGACACATTTTCATTCTTTCTTTTCATAGCCCTCTGTAATCTCTCTACTCTGTTTACTGGAGTATCTGCAATGATTCCAGTAGAAATTCCAGGCAAATCAAACAGGTGATTGGATGTACAAAAATAATCTTACAGCCCTGAATCTGTTGGATATAAAAGCAGAGACCATCATCTTCATCCAAGACGCAGAAAAACATGATATCTCCTTTTCCGTGAGAAGCAGAACATAGCCAAGAACCTCTTTTCTCATCTTTCTTTATACAGTAGTTGTTTGAGTCAAACTAGTGTGTGGTGGAAGAGAGTGTGTTTTTGAGTAAAAAAAAAAAAAAATAAAATAAAAAAAAATAAAGGAGAAAAACTGTGTTCTGGCTTCTTACAAAAAATGTGTTCTTCCAGAATTGTCCCAATGCATTTAATATCTCATGATCTAAGCCCCTTGCTCTCTGTAAGAATAAGCCAGAGAAAGAGCAACCCACAGTCATTTTTATTGAAAACAGGTTTCATTTAGATTTTTTTTTACAGTGACTGTTACTGACTGTTCTTAAAAAAACTCAACAATTGAGCAATGCCGAAATTCTAGTGAAAAACAAACATTGATAAGTAGTTAAGCAGCGCCATCTAGTGTAATGGCATGGTTTTATTTGGGTTCCATTCTATTTGCTTTGGCCAGTCATCACATATGCATTCATACACTCATACATATCATATACAAATAATACTTACACATCACTCTACTATCACTAAAATTTTAAGCTCAGTGCAAAAGAAATATCAATATTTTTTGAAAGAAATACCTTTATTCAGCAAGGGCACATTAAATTGGTAAAAAGGGAAAAAACATTTTTAACACTGATCAAGAAGGCAAATAAAATGCTTCTTAAATATCAAATCCAAATATCGGAACGATTTCAGAAGGATCATGTGACACTAACGACTTTTTAAAATGGAAAGCAGGTATTTTATTTTTATGTATTTTTGATCAAATAACTGCAGCCTTGGTGAGCAAAAGAAAAAAAAAATTTGGGAAAACAAAATTTAGGAGCCCATTTTACTACAGAGTTACCTATTCCTATTTTCATGGCATGATTTGGAATGAAAAGCAACCCCTCAAAAAACAATCACTCTTCCCTCTCACGATGAGCATTAAATTCCACTTTCATCCCACATAAATGTCTTAGGAGTTGTGAGAAAGCTGTAAATTTACCATCATCTGCTGAGGCCTCGCTGCTGTAGCCGTCATATTCAGCCGCTAGAGGGCAGTATTTCTGTCGTGTGTCCCAGCCATAGCCCTTCTGGTGGCGTGAGTTAGTCCCTGCTGAACCACCCCGGAGACCCTGCGATCGAGACACGGCCTCCTGGTACTGGCCAATCACCTCATCATCACTGTCTGACGACGAGCAGTGGTAGTCTGCATTTACATAGCTCTTATCTGAGACAAAGAAATGAGGAAACAAAGGGGGACAACTTAAAAACAACAAGAACATGTGCTTGCATTTTGAGCACAATAAATAACTTGAGAAAGTTTTAGCAGTCAAAAGTTTTCCACCTCTTCTCAACAACTGTAGCACTGATGTGTCACCAAACAAAGCATGTATATTATGTTATAGATAATATATATATACCAACAAACACTACGGATTTTTAAGTCTAATCTTCAGCACAAACACTTGAGGGCGATAGTCTAATGATTAAAACCATCCTCTCATAAAATGATATTAAGGTAATACGGTCACATTGTTTTAACCAAAATATAAATAAACATCTGTGAAAATGTTATGTTTTAGAGGGCAAGACTAGCAGTGACATGCATGAATAATTTATGCTAAAGAAGGAAAACCAAATCCCCTGTATTTTTTACACAGAAAGGAAATGAGAGACGGGGAGAAAAAGCATGGAATTGGGATACATATTACGTGCCAGCAACCACAGAGAGTTCAAGTCTTCTTGTGTAGATAAGGTAGCGAAAGGGAAGCAGCATTTTGACCGCAGCAAAGATCATTCCCACCAGGTGAAATGAACAGACAGAGCCAGATCAGTTTGAAAGAGTCAAGGTGGACTTTAAGAAAGAAGAGATGTTGGCTGCCCTTTTTAGACAGTCATTTAGTGATTTTTTTTTAGATAACTGAGGGAAAAGTCAGCAGCCTTATCCTCTCACCTTCAGCAGGTCTCTCACTATTATTAGATTTCTTCTCCTTACAACCATCCGCTGGGCTTCTAGATGTTTTTAGTTTAGTGGGCTCAGTTCTTTCTTGAACACATGATCCATTTTGTTGTATTACAGATGGTGATTTGTCACCATTTTGTGCTATGAAGATTTCTTTCAGTGTGTCAGGAGCCTGTGAGAGGTCGCTTGCGGTAGAGAAAGTCTCAGTGAACAGCACTGAACCAGTGTCGTCGCCTTTAGTTTGAGACTCAAGGTCTTTCACTGGGCCACATGCAGCCTGGGTCTGGATTTCAGTCTTACCCAGAAAAGGATCTCTTTCCTGGGCCTGACGTGCTGTAGCCTCCTTCTCTTCCGCCTCTTTCTTACGGATCCTCTTCAGCTCCTCGGCTTGTACTTTGTGGATGATGGTGTTGACATGCTCAGCGAGTTCTCCGCTCACCGTGAATGTGACATCACTCAGTGCATAAGCCAGGTCATCAACCTTTTCTGACACGGATTCCAACACAGCAGACATGGAGGGAAGACTTTGCTGGAAGCTCTTAAAAAATGCCATGCTGCCATGGACGGAAGGTTTGATTGGTCAGTTTATGATGAATGTATGTCTGGACATTGGCTCTTGTAGACGGTTCAAAATCTACAGTTAAAAACTACTTCAAACGGCAAACACATTTTAAACAAAAATGATCTGAGCACCTAAAAGAAAAAAGAAATAAAAAAGGAAACAAATCATTCTTAAAAAAAAATAGAAAAAAAATAAAAAAAATACTATATTTATAAACTCATGATTAATAAAGCAAATAAATTACAATACATAAGGTCTCCTAGGAGGTGAGATTTCCCAGCATGCTCTGACTCAAACAACTGCTTCACAGGTGAGGCAAGTCAGAGAGGTCAAATCTCACATCATCATGACAGTAATTTATGCTTTTTCAAAATCAGCCACAAACCACACACAGACTGAAACTAGGAATGAGTCAAATTGCCTTTGAGTACAATCAGATGTGTGCATGTTTCGATGTATAATTGTAATTATGTATAATGATTGTAGTTTATGCAGCTGTAATATATGCAGCAGATGGTTCAGGAAACCACGGACACCAAGTTCAGAGTTTGCATCTGGCAAATTTACTCTACTAGTCTGATAAATTTGGCAGCAAACATAAGTAGATGTTCCCCTGAGACAGAGGGCAAAGGAATTCTGTTGATATTTTTTTAGACAGGGAATACCACAGGGAGCTCCTATCTGGCCGGGTAAAGCTGAATATCCTGATATAATAGTGCAGAAGAGGGTGTCCTGCTTTTTGGCTTAATTCGTAAATGACCTCACATCCACTTTGACAGTGACAGAGGAATCATGGCCAGCATCCCTGCCGGACCTCAGAGCAGAGACATGAAAAACTGCCAGTCTGACATTACCCTCGACTGCACAGACATAGAGCACAGCAAGATACTAAACGACTACAGATGACATTACAAACCACCACAGTCAGTGAACATTTACACCTTTAATCATTTCACACAATTAATAGTGAACAGTTACTATTATGTATTTATACCAATGCTGGAAATACAATTTTTGTCAAGAAATGAGTTATTGATGTAATTAAACGTGTCAAATTAATATTCTCAAAATAAAATGTATACAATTTGAATTATATATGAATATATATAAAAAGAATAATTTTGCTACACTGTAAGCTACTAAAAAAGTAAATTGTTTGAAGGTTTTGGGTCAGAAAAAAAGGAACAATAACAATACTGAAAAGACTTATAATGCAATGATATACTGATAAAAAGTGACAGTAATAACCTTCTCGTGTTTCCTGAAGGATCGTGTTATCACAGGATGAAAATTAAATTAAAAATCTTTAAATTTTCACAATAAAAGTACATTCACTGTATTTTTGATCAAATAAATGCAGCCAAGCATAAGAGACATTGCTATTCATGCAACCCTCCCAAAACAAACATTTTGAAACATTCTTTAACATCACAACTTTCCAGTTATTTAATACTACAGCTTTACAATTTCATGTTTAGTACACATCCATGTTTCTTGTGCTTTGTTATAGGCTCACCGGGTCAAATAAGAGCAAACATACTTATCCAGTAAATGCCATTCTGATTATGCCACTGATTCTGATGCTGAGCAGAGTTATGTAAAGTGCTGTGCGTGGGCAGCTCAGTGATGCCTGGGATCCAGAACCTGTCTGTAGGATGTGTGTGTGTGTGTGTGTGTGTATCTGTGTGGGCATCAAGTGCCCCTGTCAACAGTATAAGTGTGTAGGTGTGATTGAGTGCTTTATGGTTTAAACAAAAGGTATTTGTGTGTATAAATGCCCATGGTTCTTTGAGCTTATTTAAGCCACTTTTATTGTATGAGTGTGTATGTGCATATTCACTGACAATGTAGACATTTGATCCTGAGTGTGTTTGAATTTGTCCCCAGATTTTCTTACAGGGATGTTACGTGATCGTTTTGTTCATTTTCAGACACACACACATATTATTGATCTAATAATTGGCCAGTGGCATCTGTCCTCTCTGATCAACATCCGGCACTAAAGATCACAAGTCGATCAGCTCATCACATCACCGTGTCTGACAGACAAACAGGAAAGAGTAATCTCTAAGAAACCTCTCCATAGTCTAGGTGCTGCTAATTAAGCTCTGTTAGTAATTCTCACAGACTCTGATCTGGAGCTTAGCAGATAATTACCTCTCTGGAGACTATCACACAGTGTTTGGGAATTTAGACTCATGTTATCTTGGACCTCTCAGCTTCAAAAACACCACGATTTGGTCTATCACAGAAGCTATTTTACTCTAAATTAAAGATATTAATCATGCTGTCTTTTTATGAATGGCCACTACTGTGCTAAAAACACCAGTGTGAAGAGTTCAAAACAGTGTTGCTCAATCCAGCTCAATGAAACGTTTACAGATGGGGTGGAAATCCATACTGTACATCCAGCATTTCTGTTTCTCTTCATCATTAATACTAAACCTCAACCAATTCACCAGGAAAAAGAGTCAATACACCCTTTAGAACTAATAACATCTGCAGTTACAAAACTAATCTTCCTGAACCTCCTTTTGCACTGAACCTAAAAAAATATTTTGTACACTTCTAGATACTATGTCACATTAGAAATGCCTGTACACAAACGCTAAAACCAGCATTAAAAAAAAATTCAGTTTCCCTCAAATTTACACAGGTGTAACATTATAGCATTATAAATATCGTTCCTGTCACTTTAGATCAAATAATAAAAACAAAACTGATTTTTTCAAGTGTTTGAAGAGTAATGTATATAATTCATTATATATTATAAATTGTAAATACAGCTTAAGAGTCCAGAAACAGGGGTCACTATACTGTAAATTATACACACACACACACACAATTGCAGAAAAACAGCAACAAACCTGCTGGCTCTGTGCTCTTCCTGTACTGGTCAAGGCTGGACAGTTGGTTGGCACTCTCAAGGGATAGTTTGTTATTGAGGTAAAGAAAGAGTACAACCACAAGAAAGATGAACACAGCTATGCCAGACAGGAAACCCAGGGCCTCAGGAGACACTGTGGAGAGAAAGAGAGACTTATTTATTACTCAAATAAGGTACATTGATAACGAGATAGATTAAGACAGATTTACAGAACTTTTTCATGACCTTTCCAGTCAGTTGGGGTTTTCTTGTTTAGGATCAGTATTCAAATTCAGATTTCAAACCAAATTGGGTTTCCATTACTTTTTACACACACTGAATATCCAGTTTTGTGCGAAGCAGATTCAAATGTTTTTTGAAGCAGATTCCTGCTTGATCTGGAGACCAGTGGATCAATCACAGATCATTCTGAGCAGCACTTAAAAATAAAGACAAAGCCATTAGTTTAGAAATTACTGAGAGAAAGAGACCAGCCATGCGTAAGCAGAGCAATATGAAATGTTCACAGTGGGTGCAAAGGGTTTAACCTAATCACCTAACTTCACTCATGAAAAACCACAGAGATGATAGATCGCAATTGCAAGAATATCTGCCAGTCCTGCTCTATGTGCCCACATATTTCAGGATGACAGAGAAACGACCCAGTTCCAGACAGCTGGGAAGAAATAAACTTAGCAGCAGCGATAAACTCATAGTTTTCTGTGAGTGTGAATTTGACTCTAAAGTTACACACACACACACACACACACACATCCATTCTGCAAGAGTAAGTGTGAATTATTCACAAAAATTATGCAATGTGATTCTGTCCCAAAGGGGCTGACAAGAACAGAGTTAAATATTAAAAAAAAGAGAAATTCTTCTATTTTTAAATCACTTTGAATTAATTAACTACAACTCTTTATGAGATTATATCTAGAAATATTGTTTTGCTTTTTTCCACCTTGGAATTCAAACTAAAATGTTTGTACCTATGGTGCTGATTAAAAGTTACAATGAGCCACAAATGTGCCAGAAACCATACAAACTATTACTATGGCTGTGAAGTCAGAGGTAACTAATGATTAAGACCAATAAACAGATTAATTAAAACAAATAAAATAAAATAAATAAATAAAAAAAAACATTTTGAAGGCCAATCAGGGTAAGAAGTCATTATATCAGTGTCACTACTTTGGCTGAATGGACAGAATCCATAACGTTCCATTCCAGAGTGTGAAAAAAATAAAACGAATGTTCCATGGAATGATCTTTGTTACGTAACAGCAGCTCTTAACCATGGCAACAGAGTTCCTGCTGTCACTGAACCTTTTTAGCCAGTTAACTGTGTAATCTAGCTAGCTGCTGCTGTTTTTAGCATGCAACAGGACGGTCACAACACAGGACAGACAATGGCTGAATGCAAATAATGACACATTTTGTCATGGTGGAGACTGTAAAGAGACAGATATTACTAAAGTAATTAGCTTAATTCATGAGAAGTTGACAAACTTTGAAAAGAATACCTGTTAGGTACCATATAGTGAACGTGGTGTCTGTTGTTTGCTTAGCCTAGAAATTTGAAATCTAATTTTCCTTGATGTTTGCCACAGTGCTTCCTGACAACAAAGACGCTAACATCCCCACTGCATCTAAACAATTACAAACTGCTAGAAGACATCAACAGCATAAGATAACAATGACAACAGAATAGATGATCATATACTGTAGCACTGATATATGACTACAAAACTCATAAATACCTGAAAATATACAGTAAAAGCTATGCTTCATTTATTTTTATGCCTGTTTCTAAAAGTAGGCAATGAGAGGATTAACACGGTCTCTGAGTGTTTGAGGTGATTCTGGTCAAACAAACACTTATAAAACAGCTCTCCCTCCATCTGCTATTCTTAGTAATGCTAATTGATTTACAGCCTGTGTGTTTCCTGATCAATGCAATGAAAACATTGCCCTCATCATAACCCACTTGCCTCCTCTTCCCCCTCATTCCTCTTTCTGTTCTGTCATTTAGAATTATTTGTGGTTTCTGTTCTTTCATGTTCTATTTGGAATATAATTAAATCACTGTAAGGTGCATTTAACCATCCTGCAGATGGGAAAAAATCCATTAGTCACAAGTCCTTCAGAAAGTTCTGCTGTCAGGTGGCAATTTAGTCAAAGAGGCCTGAGTCACAGACATCAGTAACAGCAGGACAAAAAAACCCCACTGCACTCAGAGTTCTTCCTGTCAGTCCCTACACTATTTCAGAGGGGAAGTGACAAGAGAAACAGACAGTGTTAAGTACTGCTCAGTGCTCAAAGGAACACTTACAGCAGGCTTTTCAAACCTGTACAGAACCGCTGAGAATAAAATGTAATTCTAAAACTAAATGACTTCTTTTCTGCTGTAGATAAAAAAGCGAGGAATGATGGCTGCTGTTTTTTACGAAATTACAATGTACAGTGAGGTCAATAAAGTATTTGATCACCCTGGGATTTTGCAAGTTCTCTCACTTAGAAATAATAGAGGGGTCTACAATTTTTCAGCACAGGTGCATTTCCACTGTGAGAGACATCCGAAAAAGAAAAATCCTGAAATCACATTGTATGATTTCTTAACAATTTATTTGGGAATTACTGTGTCAAATAAGTATTTGATCACTTGAGTCAAACAAGGTTAATATTTGGTACAGAAGCCTTTGTTAACAATTACAGAGCTCAACTGGTTCCTGTAGATCTTCACCAGGTCTGCACACACTGCAGGAGGGATATTGGCCCAGTCCTCCATACAGATCTTCTCTAGATCTGTCAGGTTTCGGGGCTGTCGCTGAGCAACACAGAGTTTCAGCTCCCTCCAAAGATTTTCAATTGGATTTAGGTCTGGAGACTGGCTAGGCCACTCCAGAACCTTGATATGCTTCTTACGGAGCCACTCCTTGGTTTTCCTGGCTGTGTGCTTTGGGTCATTGTCATGTTGGAAGACCCAGCCACGACCCATCTTTAATGCTCTGACTGAGGGAAGGAGGTTTTTGCCCAATATGTCACAATACATGGCCCCGTTCATCTCTCTCCTTAATACAGTGCAGTCGTCCTGTCCCCTGTGCAGAAAACACCCCCAGAGTATGATGCTTCCAGCGCCATGCTTCACTGTAGGTATAGTATTATTGGGAGGATACTCCACATTTGTCTACTTTGTTCTACTTTGGTCTAATCTGACCACAAGACTTTTTCTCTCATAACTCCTGGATCATCTAGATGGTCCCTGGCAAGCTTCAGACGGGTCTGGACATGGGCTGATTTAAGCAGGGGAACCTTCCGTGCGATGCAAGATTTTAAACCATGACGTCTTAGTGTATTACCGATCAATAGTAGGCTGGTCCCAGCTCTCTTGACAGCATTGACCAGCTCCTCTCGTGTAGTTCTGGGCTGATTCTTCACCATTCTTAGCATCATTGATAACCCACGAGGAGAGATCTTCTGTGGGGTCCCAGTCCGAGGGACATTGACAGCAAGGTTATTATAGTTAACGAAAACGAACGAAAAGGCTAAAACTAGAATTGAAAAAGCATTTTCATTAACTGAAAAAAAACAAAAACTTATACTAACTGAAACTGTTTTGTGTGTATACAAAACTAACTTAAACAAACTAATATTATAACAAAAACGTCCTTTGTTTTTTTTAGCTTTGTAAAAAGCCTTTTGGGTGAATCTATTTACTTCCTGCTGCCAGTTTTAAGCCAGATGTTTGACCTGTATGGCACCACGTAGTCTGTGACGTCACGTGTCCACAGTCTGTCCGCGATGCCGCCGGCTAGCGTGATGGCGGCAGTGAAAGTCGGAAGAAAACGGATTATGAGTCCTAGGGCTGGGCGATATATATCGAACGATATATTATGCGCATCTCGTCAGTAAAGCCGGTTCTT
>JAUCMU010000024.1:10928106-10958848 GCA_032275025.1 Enteromius treurensis
ATACTCATCATTCTTCTTCCTCCAAACACGGCGAATGGAGTTAAGACCAAAAAGTTCTACTTTGGTCTCATCTGACCTCTCACAGTGGAAATGCACCTATGCTGAAAATTGTAGACCCCTCCATGATTTCCAAGTAAGAGAACTTGTAAAATCCCAAGGTGATCAAATACTTTTTGACCTCACTGTACATGTAATTTGTAATAAACAGTGAATGCGTGTAAAGAACATGTAAAACATGGGTTTGGTTTAGATTTTTAGTCTGCAGTGTCACAAGTCATTCTAATATGATTTAGCAAAAATGTCTTTATTGTAAAATGTAACATTACAAATTTCATCCTTGTTCAATTAGTTCTTTTAAAAACATTTCTTTTAAAACACCTTTACATGATAGTGTCAATCAAACGTTAATTTATAATTTTGGGTGAACTAATCAGTACTATTTAAAAACTGCACATAACACCAACAATATGATTTAATGCTGTTTTATTAGACCAGTACAAATCATTGTGACTACATAAATGTAGACACAATATCATACAGTATGCTTGTAAGTCTTGTAATTTATCCTCGTAACACTTAAAATCAGATGAAAGAAAGCTTCTGATTTGTGTGAACCAGAGAAAACCCCTTAAGTCCATGCTAGGAGTCTGCACACCTGTTGCACAACGCAGAACTCCATTTCTGATATAAATCCAGGTCATCAGACAGAAAATCACCTGAGCCAGGACAGAATCTGGGCCAGAGAAAAGTACAGCTGGACAGAACAGGTGCATCTGGAGTAAAGACACTGCTGAGCCACTCAAACCAAAGAAAGCAGGCCAAGGAGGAGAGAAACACAAACTACACTACATACCCTTAAAACACCCTAAAAACTAATTCAGAGTGACCACATCTACTAAAAAGAAATGTGTTCTAAACAATGCATTCTTACACTTCTTATTAAATTTGACACGTCAGAAATTGTTTGTGTATAGCAATTCAAACGACCATCTTTAAACATCTTTTTATGGTAAATTATTGTTTTGCTATTATAGCTAGAAATTGCCTTCTTGGATACTGTTGGCTGGTACTGTTGTTATAGAAACAGGTAAAAGCATGTCAGGATGCTTAGCCACCTCTGAATAACAAAATACTACAGACACAAAAACGCTCACAAAAAACATTGCACACTGGTGTAAACTCCCACATAACAACAGACAATAAGTGCTCTCAGAGACCCACGCACATGCCCTCAGTCATAACACCCTCTCTCTCTCTCTCACACACACACACACAAACATAGATAAAACTGCCCTGTACACTCACAGATATATTGCAGTGTAATCTTAAACCCAACCATATATGTCTGCTAAATGATGCTGCAAACACACATAAAGTCTAGTCATACTTGATTAGAGAGGAAGAAGGCAGCACCTCCATTACCAGATTTTATAGGCCTCATAAACAGCTCTGCTTTTAAAGGACATTAAAATATCATCAAGCAATAGACCAGCAGGAGTTTACATTAGTCCGTTTAAACTTAGTGTTTTCATTATAAAACAGCACTAGGGAGTAATTTCTGCAGAGCTGTTCCTCTTTTTCTTCTCTCATTCTGTTATTCTCATTATAACAAACTGTCATATTTCTTTTGTTATTTTTTTCCACGTGCAGTTCGTGTTAAGCTACTAATAAAATGCAGCTAACTACAGTTGCTATAAAATATAATTGAGTAAAATGAATAAACGTATTAAAAAAACAAAAAAAAACAAAAACAAAAAAAAAACAACTTAAACGACTAATCGTTATTGGCCAGAAGAGGCTTGGTCGACCAAAAGAACAAAAAAACAAAACAATTCACAGACAAAGTCATGCAGTCTATGACGAACAGATCATTAACAGTACATTAAGAAGGACATCCAAATGCTCATTCATCGCCCTCAAAAATGGCTTATCGTCTGAATTATGTAACTATTAGCAACTTAGCAAGATGGAGGAGCCGGCGTTTCATACAGGTAAAAGTAATATATCTTTCGAAACTGTAAAGACTCTACATTTATTTCTGTGCACTCACAATAACAACAAAACATTGTGCTTTTGTAAAATAATGAAATCAAACTGGATGCACTTTCTGCTATCTCTGTCTCTGTGAACTTGAGTGCGGAACTGTGTATATGTTTGCCACCTTACAGGCATTAATATATTTATAGAAAGTAAAATGTCTACTTTCAAATGAATCCAATCAAAAGGAAAACAAATACTCTCAGATTCTGCAATCCAAATGAAACACATACAGGCTCATCACTGCTACACAGATGACATTCAGTGTCGCCGACTTCATCTCTGAAGCTGAATACAAAGAAAGCACTAGTTTATCACAATATTAAAATGTCTCCTTACTGTTTTTCCTTGACACATCAATAATCATTACTTCTTATGGTGCGCTGAAGCAATGTACACGCATGTACTTTACTAAGCAATGTAAGAAATTAAAGGCACATTATAATGATTGAAATGGTTATTAATAAACCTGTGATTAGCTGACTAATGCTTTACATTAACAATTACTTATTCAACCAGAAAAACTGAGGACAGCCCTAGAAATGGCATAAAAAAAGATGTGTATGTCCAATTTTGTAAAATGTGTGTAATAAAACTTATACAGCATATCATGGCAACACAAAAAGTCCTAAATAACATTTAAAAGAACTTATTCACCAAAATGAATCAGACAACCCGTCACTGGGGTTTTAGTCAAATCATATTAGTGAGGTCGTATGAATTAGTCATTTCATAAAATACGCACGAATTGGTTGTGAGACTGTGTTGGATATACTGCTACTGGTTGGAAAAGTAACTTGTTCCTGAAAAACACTCCAAAACAACTAAACTACTGCCTCACCACAAATACATGTGCAGTACATAAGATTGTAGCATCCCAGCTGTAGTGAGTCAGTCTATAACACTCATCTCAGCTCCAAGCTGTCAGGAAACTAGCATTAGCCACAGCAGCAACATCCTGCCAACAAACACCTAGGACTTTGACTGACAGTGGACAGATGTTTCCTGAGAAGTCTACAAACTAACACAAACACATATATGTGGTTAATAACTTCTTGTGAAAAATCTTAACTGTGAAACTATGAAATAATAATTTTAATTAGAAAAAGTATCTTAAAGCCTAAATGTCACACAGTGTTATGTCTGTGTTGACTGTGAATGTTAAGAAAACTAAACTGCTGGACACTGGTGTGAAGAATCATGTCTAAACAGGGTCATCAGTACTGATGGGTTTAGCTCTGCAGACACCCAGTGATCATCCGGTCCACCTGGACCATGAGACTATCACAGTGGGACCGCAGATCCTCACTAATAATGTTAAATCTGCAGAGACTGAGCTCTTACTAAACAAGCCAGCCAGCCGATAACAAACAAGACAGCTGGACAAACCCCTGAGGAACAGCAGCACTGTTAGTTTCTCTTGTTCTCTCTAGTCTCTAGTTTCTCTTGTGGACAAATACAACCTTTCTTCAATTTCACAAGGACAAATTAAGAATAAAATAACCACAACAATGTAAAGGTAAAAATGTAGGGTACTGTAGGTAAACACTGATGTATGAAAGCTCAACATAACAGATACAACATGAAATGTGCATTGAAGGTCATATAAGCACACATCAACAGTCAACATCAACACAAATACGTTTAGAAGACAACAGACAAACATGGACATCACAGATCAAAATAGTCTCTGTCCATATGGAAAGCAAAAACAAAAAGCAGTACAGGACAGGTGGAAGACTTTTTATGTTTAAACTCTCCACTTACCTTTTCTGATGCAGATAAGCTCATGTACTCCACAATTCCGCTCTCCACCTGCAGAAACAAAGCAACATTTCATGACAAACAATACACACATGCAACAACAGAGACACAAACGTAGAAACAGACAGACATGTATAACTGATGCACATGACACATCAAGACTTTTTCACATTGACAAAACACTGGACTTTATAAAACCATGAAATGGATTTCAAAGAAACGTTGTGAGATTTGACAAGAGAAAAACCTTGTGTTGGTATTTGATATTTTGAGTCAGTGCTTTTATAAAGTTACAAACAGAATTGGATAGTAATTACAGGAAGCCTGGAGATAGAGCAATAAGATTCCAAATATTAAGCGCTTGGAATTAGAGTATATTACGATTAAAGAATGTATTATTTTAAAATGCTCAGAATCAGATTATAGTTACCTTTTTATGGATGACATTATGTTTCATTATTATTCATATTATTCACAAAACGGCTATTAATTATTCAGTGCAGTGATTCCCAAATAACACATTCACATGATTCAGTTCTCTGATATCGATTAATGATCGCATTGACATGCAAGCAGGGCTGCATGATGCTGACAAAAATAATAATTGGTAATTATTTCCTTAATATTGTAAATGTGATTATTAATTATGATTACCACAATTTGCACTGACTGATGTTTAAACCATAGTTTGAAGCAAGCACATGCCACATATTTACATGAACATAAGCTGAAAACTGAAAAACCGTTATTGCTTTTCTATAGTATTAAGCCTTAAATGTCAATTATACGTTGGATTAGATTATTCTTTAAATAAAAAAAAGCAAAATTATGAATGGTATTATAATGTTATACTAAAACTAAAATGAAAACAATGGAAACACCCTTAAAAAAAATAATCTTTAAGCACGCAGAATATCATAAGTGGCATAATTAAAAATAATTGTGCCATCTGTAATTGTAACTGTGATTACAAAATCAATTCATTGTGCATGCAGGTATGAAATATTTCTACTTTAAGAGTTAAAATTATTTTATCTGCCATTTTTAGGATTTAATTAATTATTAGATTTATCACAAACCCACAGCAGTTCCTACGTTAAGCATTGTTCGGGAAACCATGGTTTATTGTAATGTTTAATGCATTTTATGATGTTAATATATAAAAAAGAACCTATTTTCTTTTTAAAATAACTACTTGGTATGTTTAATGGTAAGCTTAAAACTTATTGGAATGCACTACCTAAAATCAGTAATCCAAATTGTGTTACCAACTACAGTTTTAATCAGTAATTAACTGATTAAAAGGTTACAGACAACAATTTAGTAATCCTCCCAGGAGTACTTGCAATATTTAAATGATGTTTTTTGGTCTCAATCTTCTACTGTGCCCCAGCATCTAACTTTAGCAAGCAAAACCTGCTGTAAATTTTTAATATGCCCTGCTAAATAACCTCTCAAAAGGTAATGACTTCAAAAAGGGATCACTGTTGTGTTAATCTGAACTCTGTGCAGTTAAAACTCAGACATCACCTCAGCAATACGGCTCACTTTACACTTTGCAGCTGTGCTCGGGTGTTTGCTGGGACAGTTCAGGTCAGAAATGTCTTTAAAGCTGAAACCCACACTCATGCATTAGAAAGCAGCAAAAAAAGAGTTTCCATTATGTACAGCGTAAGACTAACCCATGATGGTCTGCAGAAGATTTCTTTCAGCAGTGCTTGGATTCAAACCTGGGAACCTGTGAAATCATACCCGCACCCGATCTAACCAAGGGGGCTGTGCTTAAGAGGTTAAACATATGGACTGTCTCTGTGTGTTGACAATTAGTATTAACACAATACATTACATTTTTAAATAAAGTTAAAATAGAAATCAATCATTTTGTATTTAAGTTCTAACAATATTTTATAATATTATGACTTTCTGTATTTTTGATTAAATAAATGAAGCCTCAGTGAGAATAAAAGTGTTTACATTTAAACAGTAAGAGCTTCCCAAACTAACAAATGAACAATAAATTGTATGGCACTTCATTCTGAGAACCCTTGAAGCCATGAATGAGCATCTCTGCACTGCAAGAGCTTTATTCAGCTCAGTGTTCAACTGCAAAAAGGTTATTTTGCTTTTGTCTACTTGTCTTTTAAACCACATTCAGTGGAAGGGTGTAGTTTAGTTTATTTTTTTTTTAAATTCCATTCAACTCATGTATTGCGTTTTTACAATTCAGTTTCAAAATAGCTTTACAGAATCTACAAGTGCATTAAATCTGATTAGCACTGAAAAGAGGAGACTTTAAATCTGGCTTAGAGTTGGTGTGGATCAAATACTTTGGCCTTTAGCCTGTGGGGGGTTGTAATGTCAGGCTGACCTGCTGAGGTTGTATGTAAGAAGGTGAGTAAAGGTCATACTGGAGGAAAGAGATGGAAGCAGCCAGAGATGCCACTTTATGCATTCTTAATGTGTGCGGTCAACCTGTAACCCGATCGAAACCACAGACATCTGTGATATGGAGTCTAATCATGGTAGAATTACATCTAAGACTAAATTTCACAATGTGGATCTTTCCATGGTAATGAAGCTTGATCACTGCTATTATGACAGGACTGTAATTAGGTAGCATCTCGATTACTGCTCACTGGAAGCTCACATACTGTTATATAAAAGACAGATCAGAGATGATCTGCACCACCTAAAGTACGTTTTAAAAAAGTAAACACTGCCAAGTTTAAATTTTAACATTCCCACAAGCTGATTTGGGTCCATCATAACCCCCAAAAATGCTGTAATCATTTATCACACAGCTGTGAAATGACTCAAACAAAAAGATAATACTACAAAAGAAAGAACTAAAAAGGTGTACATAATAATGATGAAACTAATTCTGACAAAATGTAGCTTTCACACAGAACTAACCTGCAGAGAGAGAGGTTTCTGACATGGTCTTTTGTCACACAGCCAGTGTGCTTTCAGACCCACAGTGTATAAAGCAGATTAGAATCACATTAAGATTTAACAGTTCGGCTAAATATGCAATAACTTCCATCTTGTTAAACTGAAGTTGAACTCACATAATTTTAGATATCCTAACAAGGGTTCCTATTTCAATCCCTGCATCTGCAGTTGAGATTCAGCCCATTGTTTAGGGACCATCTAATGCACATCGCACATGAGGTATCGGAACACTGATTTATTACGGTTTAATGGCTATTCTGACCACAAGGTTTAAAATATATATATTTAAGATTTAACTTTTTTTTTTTTACACTTGTAAGTTAAAAAGACTTTTTCCCCATCTAATTTGGTGGTTCACAGTCTGAATTAACTGCAAAGTGGGCCAGTTAGTCAGAATCTCAGATGCCTGTGGTTCTTCTCCAAGGATTCTTCTCTGGAGGTCAGTTCTGATTCAGTCCTGAGGGAAACGGTTTGAATGATGCCAAGTCTGTAAATAAAGCAAGTAAACTAAGCCAAGGAGAGTTTGCAGGGCCAAACCCCAAGTACTTTTGTCCTCTCTCGGTTTCATCCATCTCGCCTTCTCAGACAGGGATGTTTTGTATTTTTAGAAGCCCGTCCCAGTTTTATACAGGTATTTCCCTCTATTTAGCTTTCAAACCCTAGAATGTGGGGAAAAAACTAAAGAGAGAGAGGGGTGAAGAAGCACCCTTGGATCTGAAGATCAGACTTTGTGAAGAAAAGTCATGTCAAACTTTGCAAAGCACGATGCATCTATCAAAGGACTACGATAAAGCAACAAATTCACATAAACAAAAGTATCTGCATTAAACTAAGATGCACACAGCTTGTTCGCAGACAAATCATGTAGTAATTTCACCATCTCTCACTCTCTATAAAGAAACATCATCTTATCCTCACTGACTGACAGATTTACACACAAATCTGCTTTGGCTTCAAAAACAACAGCACACAGAAGCAGCTCACCAGAAGGGAACTAAGGAAAATACCACTGAGTAACAGAAAAAACCTGTGATTTTCCAATATCCCATGGTGCGTTTGCTGACTGACTATCATTTGAAATGATTTTGATTAATTTTTTTTAGAGACTTTAATGTGGTTGTGGATTATTTCTTTGGTCAGGCTGAGGCTCGTTTGTATGTATTATGCTCTGTTATGGGTTAAGGTTGAGTGTGCACAATATATGGGTGTTTTTTCAAATGTAGCAATAACATTTATGCTTTGCATCAAAAATACACCCATGAAGCAAAGCCTGTTAATATACTACATTTAATTGAATTGGTTCGCTTTTGACACTAATACCAAACTAATTAATGAGGGTGATTATTACATGTAAGGACATGTGTGTTAGTAAAGGTAAAAGACTATTCATTTTAAGAACATGATGCTGTGAAGAGCACAATTGTAGCAGTTATATTTCAAATCAACACATTACAGTATTTTAGGGTTAACAGTGTGTTACATGTATGCTGAACTTATTATCAATGGTTTTAATGATACAGTTTCAAGACAGAAAATCATTCTTAGAAACTGTTTTAAATGAAGTTAAAGATTAATTTTAGGGCAATTGCATGCTATTAATCATCTTCAAACCTAAACACATGAACACTGAAACAACAAGGGCTGAGGGTTTGGCAGCCTAATTTAATATGAACCAACTCCATCAGCCAACCGTTTAAACTTCTGCCCCATTAAAGAAACATTAGAGCCTGATTCATTGGGACAGTCAGCCCCCGTTCCAAACCACACACTCCAGAGTGATCACAGCTTTCAAATTAAGATATGCCCTGAGCTCATATGGGTTATCTTTGCTTTTGTCAAACACGGTTAGAATTGCAATTTTTTTTAATCTGAAGCCGAATGTGATTGTCAAGAGAAAAATGACTCACTGCCATCAGCTGAGAAATTCGCTAATTTGGCTGATGCTTTTATCCAAAAGTGATTTTTACTTTAAGTGTCTTGATCTACAATGTTGGTACAGGAGTGCTAATAAACAAAACAATCCAAGATTTTTATTTAGCACAGTGGCTAGATTAATTATCACCAGTAAAGTAAGTAGTACCACAAGGATCTGTCATACTGTAGGTCCTCTACTATTCTCAATATACATGTTGCCCCTTGTTAATATTATTAGAAAATACAGGATTAATTTCCATTGCTATGCGGATGATAATCAACTAGATCACTCAACAAGACCAGATAAAAGGTTTAAATTACAAAATATTGTAAAGTTACAAAATATTATTACTCACCTATAAGGCCCTTAACGGTTTAGCTCCTGCATACCTAACTAGTCTTTTACCACGCTACAATCCAACACGGTCATTAAGGTCACAAAACTCTAGACTTTTGGTAGTACCTAGGATAGTAAAATCCACTAAAGAAGGTAGAGCTTTTTCATATTTTGCCCCCATTCTGGAATAGCCTTCCTGATAATGTTTGGGGTTCAGACACGCTCTCTCTTTTTAGATCTAGACTAAAGAAACATCTCTTAAGCCAAGCATTCACATAATGCATCTCATAATAGTTATACTTCAGTTATATCTGATTAAACACACTTATTATTATTATTAAACTTGGGTTGAACAAATCGTTTTTGCTTGAATGGAACAGCAGCTACAGTATGCTAATTATGTCTCTCTTTGTTTCTCTGTTTCTGCCATGGGATTACCATCCTGTGGTAACTAGGAATTTTACAAGCTTCAGGCTGGGTCCAATCCTTAAATGATGTGAGATGACCGAACACCCGAGAAGAGATGTCAACCCTCAGAGGATGCCAACCCTCAGACAACATCCAGAATTACCAACACAGTCTCATGACCGATTCGTACGTATTTGTACGAGGTGACAAATTTTGCTAATTCGTACTAATTTGTACGATTTTGTACAATTTGTCTAAAAACCAGTGACTGGTAGGTTTAGGGGCAGGGTTAGCTTTAGGTCATTTGTACAAATTCATACGAATTGGCAAGTCATAAAATACGTACGATTTAGAAGAAATCGTATGAATTCAAACGAATTAGCCACCTCGTAAAATATGTACGAACTGCCTTGAGATCAGGTTGGAATTACCAAATTTTCACCATAAGTTAAATATATTAAGTTTCTACAATTTATAAACATATTGAAGAAACTTAATTTTCTGTAAAGTTGCTTTGCAACGATTTGTATCGGAAAAAATAAACTTGAATTTAATTAACATACAGTCTAACAGAACTGGGACTTTCCACTGTAATATCAGAAAGTCAACTTGAGAAAGTCAGCTTTATCAGTAACTCAACAATCAATTGGGTTGAAAACACTGATTTATTTGGGAATAAAAAGTATACCGTAACTGACTTTATAAGTGTGTTATTAAATCACTAATTCAAACAAAGCAAGCATCTCTGTGGATGAGTCAGTGAATCACTCAATCAACTATTCATTCAAATCTGCTGTTTGATTCAGGAACGCCACTACTGTGTGATGCTAAGAGACATGCAATAATTGTTTGGAAATATTTTCATTGGTCGAATGAAAATAAAATTGTCAATATTTTGTATATAAAAAAAAAAAGCTTAAATAGTACAAAAATGCATTTTAAATAAAACTAAATTTAAAAAGCTAAAATTCAAACTCAATAATAATCATCATAATTTTATTAATATGAAATAATTTATTGAAACACTGAATAAAGCAATGTTGGTCTGAATATCAGAAGCATGTTTCTTTGCATTAACTTTCTCTTTAAGTTCTGTAGAGATGGGTTTAGAATTCCAGTATCAGTTACACGTAAAGCCGTCTTGACTAACTGTGACCCAGACTGATAGCCAGACAGAGAAGAGACAACTTTGCCCTAGAGAATCTCACTCTCTCACACATTACCAGTCTGACACACAACGCCGCAATTAACAGTTTGGCCCTCTAAGGGAGATCCTATTCACTAGTCTACATTTCTCTCCCTTTCTTTCTTACTCGCACACTCTCTCCTTCTCATTCTCTAGGGAGAGAGAGAGAGAGAGAGAGAGAGGCAATTTAAGTCAAGACACATAAAAGCTAATGGGCATTTGCAAACAAGTCCTAAAATCTGCACCAGATCTGAAATCCCAAACCAATTAGACAGAAGATTCTGATTGCTGACATACGCCTCCTCTTCACGAACTCCTCCAGGCTGCTTACAGTCCTGTGGAGAGTTTTATATCAGACGTCAGAACAGCTAAATACAATAACACTGATTAAATTCCATTTGTTTTCATGGATCATTTATTGATTAGATGCAGTTTAATCTTGAAAGGCGTTAATTCAGCTAATCTAGAAACAACCAGAAGAAGAGAGAAAAAAGCTAATTTAAATCTCTTGTTTGCTTTCTTCAACATAAGCGCCCAACAATACACAGCAATTACGGCCCTGCACCTCCACTCTCAGGAGTCCTCTGTTGCCATTGGGACAGAGAATGGGGCTCCGTGGATGTGTTTTGGTGACTGGAGTCTGCTGGGACTTCATCTACTTCACGCTTTGCATTCAGACTTTGCACTGGATCAGGTTCTTGATCTGTCTGCGCTGATCTGAGTCATGAAAACAGACTCTGCAGAAGTCAGACTCTTGAGAACTGTGACACAGCTGATACAGTTGATTTCATGCACAAGATGCCCCTAAAGACTGACTAAGACCAGTGTGTGGGTTTGTATGTTAATGTTGGTCTAAAGGCGAAATACAGGCAAGTCTTAGCAGTTTTTTTGTTGTTGTTTTTTTAGTTTATTAAACAGTGTGGCAAAAAGTGAACATTTGATGCAAAATAAAAAAAGTATTTAATGGGCACTTATATTTCAGAAATCCAATGTGTGATATTCTCTTTGGGATAAAGCAGTTGGCCAATACGTGAAATCAACATCCCAGGAAATAAACACAGATAGAAAGAGAAAAAGATATACAGCATGAATTACTGATTTATTCTGCATCATGTCCATTCAAATGTGTCCCTTTAAAATATTAATTTAATTAATTAATAATTAGCAAACAAATTAAAGTTTATTTTGGACAAAAAAAAAAAAAAAAAAAAAAAAAAAGAATAAATGACATTTTAAAATATATGAATTAAAATATATAATATTAAAAAATATACACATTATGTCCTAACATTTCAAATGGTAGAGCATATTATAAAATTAAGAAAAAGAGAAGAGACTATTCATGTCTAAATCTAACCTATCCAATTAATTCACATCTTCCACAGAAGATAATTTAGCTGTAAAATGAAAATTGTGTCATCACCTATCCACCTTAACTCAGAACTCATGACTATTTTTAAATGTGAAGCACAAAGGCTGAGCGAAACAGAAAACAGCAGAATATTTCACACTACATCTTTACTGATTCTATGAAAGTCTCTAAATCTCAAACCAAAATTTGACCAACCAGTGCATCATTTCTATGTATATTTTGACAAGAACATTTAGAAACAGGTGAAACAGCAAAATTAGAAGACTACACAGACAGCAGATCTAAAAACACACATTAATAATTCTACGTAAATGTTGTGTTGACGCAGTCACTCTGGCGTTAACAGGAAATGGCAGCTATTTAATGTGATTAGCAATGGAGCTTAAGGAGCTGAGGGTATGTTGCCTCCAGAGCTCTGAAATAACTGTTAAACACTGGTAAACAGCTCTGTCAAATTTTGACAAGCTAATTTTCTCATTTCCAGGTAAAAGGACTAATGGTGAGTTAACTGACTGATACTATTCACTGTTGAACAGTTTTATCCATCTATAAATTAAATAAAAGCATCTTTGAACTTTAATTATTGCATGCAACTGTCTTTTGAGGGTTTTAAAGGTCGTCCTTTACAGACATCCATCAGAGTTTGAAATTCACCTGTCAGGGCTGATGATAAAGTGCCTTCTTTTAGCTATGGCTGAATTACTTCTGTGTAATCATTCCAAATTCGCCCTTCATGTGAAACAAAAGGCTGTAAGTGACGTGTGAAATTAATGCACCATGTTTTCAAAATCCATCACGCTTGCCATCAAGTTCTCTTCCTTACAGCATTTATATCCAAAAATAAAAGCAAACAACTCACATACACACCTGAACGCCAGATGTTTGCCATATAACGAGTAAAAAATGTTGAGTTTTTCATTCAAGAAGTTCATGAGAATCAAACAGAAAGAACAAAAGCAGAAGCTCTTTCAGTGGCAGCACACTTCACTGAAGTGATAACAGTTAAACAAGCATTCAACAGCCTCCTTTTTCATCCTATTCTTCCTTATCAGCAATCCACGTCCTGCTTGATGTGCAGCTCTTTTGTTATGCCAACATGATTTTGAGTTTTATTCTCTGCAGAACAGCAGTGAAGTGCTGTAAATATTTGATGTGGACTCACTCTGCCAACAGCTGAGAGGGGAAAGGATAGGAGATAAAGTCTCTGATTGTCCCGAGGCAGGATCTGTCTGTTTGGATCTCACTGTGTCAATACGGTTAACTGACCTGCAGTGCAATGCAAAATAACCAGCGCCAATCGTAAGCATTTCAGGTTTCCTGGGACCTCCACATGACAAATCTGCATTTCTATTAAATAAAGTTTAACAGAAGTTTTAATTTCTTTTAAAGTTTTACACAGAATTCTTATAGATTTCTGACAAAAGGGATGAACACTGGCTTCTGCAATCTCGTTAAATTACTATTTATTACAGGCATTAATATCAGTAAGGTCAAGAGACGACACTATGCATCTGACCTCCTACAAAAATAAAGAAAAAAATAACATCTCAGTGGATGTCCCTGGCGAATGTCAGAAGTTGCCATAAATTTTTATTTTATTTTATGGAGAACAATGCAAAATAGATGATCAAAAGGAGCACTGAATAAAATTTGTATTTACTATCAGATGTACAACAACAAAACGAAATAAAGTAAATTAAAAAAAAAAAGAGAAAGTAAAAAAATTATAAATACTTTGTGTGACAATGATAATACAAATGCACTGATTTTTTTCTCTCTAGGTTAAGTGGGACAGATCATCAGCATATATTTGATAGTGAGCAAATGTAGATTTTTTTGAATTCCTACCAAAGGTAAATAAATGTACATGCAGTTTCAAATTACACTTTTAAATCCAAAATATAAAGCATTTAAAAATATGACTAATCTCTCTCAAGCAGCCCATTTCAAATGAACACTGCACATTCAGTAAGAACTCTCTTCTCATGTGGGGGCAGTGTGTGTGGGTGTGTTGGTACTGGCTTGCAGTCATGGTCAATAAAAAGAAAAAAAAGCAAGCCTGTTAAACAATCACAATCCAGTCACTCAGTGAGAACCAGTCTTTATATACAAAATAACATACTGGTTAACTTGAGCCAACTGATATGCACACCTCCTACATACAATATAAACGGTATACATAAAAAAACAACTCAAATCTGTATCTTCTCGATGTGAAGCCAGCTTTGAAACAGATATTGCAAACGCAATGAAACGAACAAAACATCTATGCGAAAAAACATCAGTGATTAAGAACAAAGATTAGAGAACAACGTAATCCTTAAACAAGGAAATATGAGCAAAATAGAGCTCGCGCAACCTGTATGAGTGTCTCAAAATAATACACAGAGACTGAACACAAGCTGTAAAAGAGCCTCGTTTTCTATACTATCCCCGAGTTACATTACAGACGGCGGCACACTCCCAAATGGAGAAGTGAAACCACCGGATTTCCTCAATGAAGCGACCGGCACCTGCTGACAGCACCGGTTCTCTCGCGCTGTCGTGGTAGAAACCATCAAATAATCAGCGACAGTAACGGAGACGCCAGTTAATTGAGGGAGTCGGCAGTGCAGGAGCTGTTCTTTCAGCACCACAATCACTTCAATCCACAGTACAACACACAAACTTTCCCACCAACGTCTCTTTTACACAGAAACACTGCATCCCACAGCCTGTGGGGAAATAGTCATATTTAACCACTTCGCGTACAGCTAAGCGAGTGGCTTTGGAAAGAGAAGTGAGTTTGAAAGAGCAGGAGAGCGGTATTGGCCTACTTACCATCTATCGCCATGATGTTCTGGTCTGGACTGAACCACGGCGCGCGCTTAAGATGGGTGGGCTAGACCGCTCCAGTGCGCGGGGGAGGAGAGGGGGACGCGACTCAGATGGTACATTCTGGAATGATAGAAAAGTCTACGATGGCTTACTGCTGCGCCTCAAAGCAGGATCCTGATTAACTGTTTTATAAATAATAATGCTTAAGGGTGGGATGAATTACAAGACAGCAACTAACAAGCCACTTAAGTGTATCATTTCGATCAATTGAATTTCTATGTCAATGCTATATAAATGAGTACATAGTGGAATGTTATACAAGGCACAGCAAGATATTTAGAAAAACACATGCCCTTGAAGCTAAGTTGATACAGCTCAGTACACAATTTTTTAAAAAGTTAGCTGGTATGTTAAATTTAAAGTAATAGCTCACCCAAAAACCTGCGGGCCATCCAAGATGTAGATAAGTTTGTTTTCCCTTATTAGAACAGATACAAAGAAATTTAACATTACATTACTTGCACCAATGGATCCTCTGCAGTGAATGTAGTCAGAATGAGAGTCCAAACAGCCGATAAAAACATTACAACAATCCACAAGTAATGTACATGACTCCAGTCCATCAATTAATGTTTTGTGCAGTGAAAAGCTGGACCACCAAGACGTTTTTAACTTCAAACCATTGCTTCAAGTTAAAATATGAGTCCATAGTATGACACTTCCCACTCATTTACATTTACTCTTTCACATAGCTGACGAAATTCCATAAACAATACAATAATACACGGTTTCAGTTTTACAGGCAAGTCATTTCTACAGTTTTGACATTTTGGTGGTTGTTTGGTTAAAGAGCACGGGAAACATCAGAAATACTGACTATTAAATTATAGCCTTTGTTACTCTTTGCAACATTTGACTTGATATTTGGCAGTCAAGTACTAAAAGGGATAATAGTGTTGTTCGTAATTGTGCGGAAATTACACTTTATTAACCTAAATTCTGGAAATTTGTGTGAAAAGGAATAAAAGGTGTCAGGGTTTTACTGCCTCTAGTGTCCATTTCTTTTGGAAACTGCAGTGATATGAACCTATTGGTATGTATTTTGTGTCCCACTAAAAAGTGCACCAAGGTACGTTTATGCCCTGAGACGTGTTTTAGGTTGTTCCATATGATCTTTTTTTTTTAGGATTTTAAGATTAATTCTGCTTCAAACACAGATCAAATGTGAATTTCAACAAATATTAGCAATGATCACTCAGATCCTACATTTCTACCAGCTCTCCTGGGCTTTTAAAAAATGTATAACCAAGCAGCAGGTATTCTGCCTAATGAAAGTGACCTTTAGAAAGCATCTGCATTCAAAAGCAATTACATACACAGCTTCCCATGCTCTCAAAACAGCCTGTTTGTAATTCAGAGATATTATCAAGCTAAATTCATATTTTGCTTTTCCTTTTAATACGATTATACTGTATGATTACAACCATGTCCAATTTATGAGACAGTGCTCTACACTGATAATTGCATTATTTATTGTAAACTGGGATCTGTGTCTTTGCTTTTTACACTGTTCTGAGAGAAGTGCTTGTGCATTTCCTGTCAGCTGGGATGTCATTAGATTTCTGTAAGTACCGGAAGCCATTCAGAGCACTTACAGGAGAAACGATGAAAGGGAGAGCAAGAGAAACACATTTGGGAAATCAGCTTTGTCTTTTCAGAGTGTCAAAGGAAAAACGCAGTGAGGACTTCATCAGATGTGAACCTGACAGTATTGGCAATGTTATCATAATCCTGTCCTGATACCTTAAAAGTCACCATGGTTACCCGCTGTTGCCATGCACCCATTGTTCTGGTTAAAAACACAAGCACGTGCCATCATGCCTGAAATAACAGTCTCCCATCAGTCTCTCTCTCTCAACCTATTTTATCATTTCCCATTCTCTTTGTATCTGCTCAATAGGCCTCATCAGTCTTTTTATTTCACATTCAATACCTGCCTAAAATAGAACAAAACACATTTTCAGTGTTAACTGGAACCGGGAACTGAGGTTTAAGAGTGTGTATGAGGTCATCTACCCCAATTCCCAAAGCAATAAAATCAGAGAACTGACACTGACAACTAAAAATTACTAAATAATTCTGATCCCTCTCCCTCTCTGGATGTAAATTGAAATAATGGGTTTTGACTGTTCACATCTCTCTCTCTATTTGATTGTTAATAATTGAAACAGCAAATGCGGGGACACGCTCCACCAGCAAACTACAAAAAGTGATCCCAACACACAAAATCATTGGAAACAAGCACTTTCTCGCCATTATTTAAAAAAACAAAAAATGCTTATACAAACAAATGAAAATAAAAATCCAGTACATATGAATTAATCTAAATACACAACTAGGTAAAGTAAGTACAACTAAGTTAATAATTGTCCTCCTCTTCCTCCCTTGCCATCTCTTTAGGCTTGGTTTGTGTGTGGTTATTTCTGGATTCTGAATTGAGAGCCTCTTCCAAACGGTTGTGCTCATCAGTCTCATCTGTGTTGTCATAGAAACACTCAGACATCCATTAACCCTTTCAGTCTCAGGAAGAGATGAAGAGGAAGATTGATCTGTCCTCAGACAAATCAATACAAACCTTTGGTGTTCTCTTTTACAGAGATGAGGTGAAGCATCTAATCTTAAAATAAACTTGCATGAATGTTGGCAAGCTTCTGAGCACATTTTGAGTGTAAGAACAATCTAATCTTTTCCTTTTTGGGCACAGAACCTGCTTGTAATCCAGCAAAGCATGTGCCTCCTAACCGTGTCTGTTTCTGTCTGTGAGACAAGCTGCTTGAGTTCTTCTGGGGAAACGATAACCTATCAGAAGACAGAACTGTCAGTTTCTCCCCAGCCAGACAGCTTCACTTTGGAAAGCTTTCTAACAGAGAAAACCTTTGGTGACTATCAATTTACCCAAGAGCTGTAAACACCACCTGATCTTAAACACCACCAAGACAGCTTCAAATAATGATGTTCTAACACAAAATTATCAAACCATCATATATTCAGACAAAAAAAAAGGAGTTATTATAGTTCAAATATATGTTTATTCATCATTTGATCATTTAGTCACACTTAAGTAGTTCTAAACCTATATGAATTTCTTTGTTCTGCTGAAGGAAGATATTTTGAAGAAAGTTTAGGCTAGATTGGGTAACCGTTGACCATAGTAGGAAAACAAAATACTATGAAATTCATAAATGTTTGGGGGTAGAAAATAGGTGAATTATGAAGTTACATATATTTTAGTAAATTCCAGTTGCTTTGTCTATTGTCTACCATGTCTACCGACCAAAATTGTTAAGGTATAGAATTATTTATTGTGTATTTTCAACACAGTCTCACAACGTATTCGTACGAGGGAGCAAATTTGTTCATTTGTACGACCTCACTTATACGATTTTGTACGATTTGTCTATACCCCAGTGACAGGCAGGTTTAGGGGCGGGGTTAGTAAACCTGCAGAAAGTGTCACTTAGACATACCCACAACTAATGTATTGAAATTACCAATGCGTGTCTTTTAAATTTTTTTTTATTAATTTTAGTAATTGACATTTTTTTTTACATATATTTTTATTTATTTGTTCGTTTAATGTTGATGAATTAACTTCTTATTTAGTTATTTTTTGAAAATCTAATATTTATATATTTCAGCTTTATTTCAATTAACAAATATATTATAATAGTTTTATTTCTAGTTAATGACAACACAGGTCATACAACACACAAGCACATAGAAAATCTGATGATGTTGCTTTTATCAGAGTTCTTCAAATGCTCTTTGGTCACTGAAAACTGTTGTATAATACTGTTGTACATGTGATTAAAGGCCCCAGTGCAAGCACAGGTGAAAAGAAAAGGTGCTCCTGATACCTGTTACCACCTGATGGCCAGAGCTCCAAAAACACAGTTCAGAGCTCTCACTCTCTCCCAACACACACACTAGAGTCATGAAGGGAGCACAGAGGGGTTTCCAAGGCAACAGACTACCCACACTCCAAAAAGCCAGAGAGGCTGGACACACAGGAGAAAGAGAGCGATGGAGTATTTCACACACAGAGAACAAACGTGTGCGTAATTGAAAGGTCACCTTCACTGATCAGGTCTGTCTGTTTTCACAGGTCATCTATTCCTTCCCACACAAATAAGCCTGATTATTTAGAGAAATTACAGAAGCAAAATATTCAGTTAACATTATAAAAATTTGATTGAAACAGCACCATGACTAGAAAAATTTAACGAGAAAAGGTGCTTTTCTAATGTCATTAGATGAAGATCTCCTGCAATAAATATTTTAGAATGTTTATATTTTCATATTTTAAAGCCCCAAAAACACAATGATACAAAAGAAAATGCCAAGAGCCTTAGAAGCACGCACATGTCAGACTTGCAAACATTATCGCCTCTTGCATGTTTGCAGCAATGCACTGCCTCTGCTAAAGAACCAAAAACACCAGCTGTACTCTTTAATATTTCATAACATACTGCTCAATGAAACAGCTGCACAGAGCACGTCCTCAAATCCATCCAACAACACATAAGAGACATTATTTTAGATACTTTTCCTTATTTTTGGAGCACTATAATGATACAGGTGATACTAATATGCAAGCTCAGCAGAAATAATGTTTTGTGGCATCACTGCTTGAGCGTTCAGAGGTCAGCAGATGAATCTCAACGTTTTAAAGAGGATTCAAGAGGCGGCACAGCAGGATTGTGTGTTCAGGGGAAAAACTGGGAGGAGATTTGTAGGATGGATCAATAGTTTTGTTTGATACAGCCAGATGCTGGCCTTAACCAAACAACTGACACTCATTTCTTTCATTATTTATGACATGTGAGTGTACACGTGTGCCAGCTACAGAGACACAAGAGTGCGCATCTGTGAAAGAGAGTGTGTGTGTGTGTGTGAAACAGCTGCTCCATTTTCCAACACAGCAAAAAAAAAAAAAACTGAGCAAATAAAAAAGTTAAAATAAAAAAATTTAAAATTAAAGAGCGCATCTGATCCCTGGGGAGTTTGAGAAACAATGTGACTTAAAAATCTAATTGTCAAAAGTTCCAATTCATACACAACCGTCACATTGGGAGGTAATTAGATGAATTACAGTCGTTTCCAGGATGATCATAAGAGGTGAATTCCTGCTCAGGTCATCTTATTAACTTTCAAAACGAGCTTAACTGCAACACTGTGCATATTTCTGTGATATTTGGTATAACAGTTTTAATTATTTTACTGATGACTTTTCCCATTATTTAGCCTCAACTTCAAAGGAGGATTTAACCCTAAGATCTCTTGAAAAGTGCATTTGCTGTTCAACGCAATTTGCAACATTTAATAAACTAAAGGTTTACACATGTATATGATCAATGTAAGTCAAGGTGACAAACACTTTTCTGACAGGACAGGTGACACTTCAACCGGTCAGAATTTCTCTTATTGTTGAACCCTTTACAAAGTAATAAAAAAAGACATTGGAGCCTGGGCAAGATCTGGGCTGTGACTACAGCCAAAGAAGACTTTATATAAAAAAAGAAGACAAAAAGACATAAAAACAAGGCATCAACCTTGTACTTTCAGGCAAATGACTGGATTTTAATTGAAGGTAAATACTTTGTCTGACAGGTTAAAAAAATGTCAGAGTACCCCTTCATGTGTTTTTCTCCTCCCCTGTGATGAAAAGGTGAACGGTTTTCTTGGACTGCAGCATCTGAGCAGTGCGGTCGGCCCCGGTGATGGCAGCCAGACGGTGCATGTCATATCGTGAGTACAGGGCCGTGCAGGTGAAGCTGACAGAACCACCACCCTCTCTGACACCAGCCTGAAGCATATTACTCACTTCACTGTAGAAGTGCGGGTATGTGGGCAACCCATAAAAGATCAGGTTATGGATTCCCTTGATAGTGTATCTATGAGAAAAGAGATTTAATAATAACAACATGAACAAATTTTAACTTCAAATGAAAAATGTAACAAACATTACATAATTTATAATACTATTTGTTTGCTCAGTTATAAAGAAAATCCTATGGAAATAAATGTTAGGGTTAGGGTTATTTTTTGGCCTGCATTATTTTTTTTTAACCTTGGGATCAGTAAGACTTCTTAAATGCTTTTCAACAAGTGTTTTCTGCTCATCAAGGCTGTACCTATTTGATCAGATATTTTTTACAATTTATAATAACTATTTTTGTAAAATGATGGCAAAGCTGAATTTTTAGCAGCCATTAATTTGGTTTATAAACTTTTTTGCTGTTACTTCTGATCAGTTTAAAAGAGTAGTTCAATCAAAAAATATATTTAAAAATATTAATTGATTAGGTAAACTATACCTTTAATGCATCCTTGCTGAACAAAAATATAAGTTCCTTAAAAAAAGTTAACCCAAATTATATGAAGCACGCAAATAATAATATATGTAAAAAACACACACCTCTTGTAGAAGTGGAATCTCTCAGAGAATAGCATAAACTGTTTTTCTCCTTTCCGGAAGAAATGGCGTGCTCGACACACCTCTGATCTCTGAGAGTACTCGCTCACACTACAATAACTGATGTCTTCCTTCTTCAGGTAGTTTCGCAGGCGAACAAAATCAAAATATGATGGCACATAGATGAAAGTGTGGGACATGACAGAGTCTCTGTACTGGGGCAGGATCTTATCCACAAAGAACTGGAACCTAAAGGATAATGTAGTTAAAATTTTTGGCTCTTTATATGCATTATAAACATTATATGTTGACCGTGTGCAGTCATTTGAATAGGATTCTTTCAAAATATCACATTTTGTAAATGCCGTTGTCAAGGAATTCAAAATGAACTTGTATATACATAGCTTTCAATCCACAAACAATGGTAGCATGTCACAATTGCTTGAGCACTTTCAAGTTTCAGTAAAACATTACTCTAATATGTATAAGTTACTTAAATGATTTCATACTTAACAATATATTCTCAGCAGAGGTTCAAATGAAGAGACTTCACACCGCTGCCCTCTAGTGTTCAGAATGAAAAACAAACAAACAGGCATCTGTACCTGGCATCCTGGTCCATGAAGCTGTCAGACTGGAACATCTGGAATACATGTGGCAGCTGCACGAGTACCTGACATATTGAGCCCACCTTTGGAATGGTTTTACTACACACCTGAGAGAAAGAAGAACAATAGTATCTGTACATTTAACTACCTTCAAAAGTTTGGTGTGAGTTCAAATTTGCCCATAAACCACTCCCCAAAGAACAGATCCAATCAAATTAGCCCTGCCCAAATACAAATACTCTCAGGGTTTCTGACTGTGTACCTGGCCCCTGTAGTTGTGGCAGTGCTTTGTAAGAATGTTGGTGATCTGAGGCTCTTGTATGGCACTGAACACCAGCGTCTGTCTGTAATGCGCTGCCCAGTTGTTCAGGTTCCACATGCGCACCCGAGAGAAATTAACACCGTGAGAGTCCAGTGGCTGCAGATTCAAATGCTTCAACACATGCTGTAACACAAACAGAGGAAAACAGCCATTTATACATGAAAAGGGTCAAAATACACCTGCATTATAAATGATCACACAGAGAAAACAATTGTCAAATTACTGTGCTGTTAAATGTAAAGTCTAAAATTTGCATGGAGACTAAAGCGTTGTAAAAAAAGCTGTGGACAACTGAAACCCACCAGCAAGTGTTCCCAGTTCTGCATGAGGAACACATCCGCCTGGTCCACAATCAGAAGTTCGATGGAAGAGAGGAAGTCAAAGTCTCTATTTTTCTCACCGTCGGTACCCAGAACTGTGCGCAGTCCCAGTGGAGATGCAATGATGATGTCAGAAGAGTAAAATGGAGAATAGAGACGCATGCTGCGTTTCATGATAGACAAACCTGTCCCATCGAGAAAGAGAAATAGAAATAAGGTGAACCTAAGGGATTAGTTTATATTTCTCTGTCACTAGAAGAACTAAAGGGCTTGAACAATCCATCATTACTGTCTTAATTAACTCTAAGCCAGAATGCAGAGAGCTGTGTATCACATATTATAATTAAACACTGTCAGTTAAGGGGAAAAACTTCATCGTACCCATTCTGAAATGGTCATCTACATTTCCAGAAAAAATAGCATGGTAGTCCTCAGGTCTGTCCAGTTTGGGCGGACTTTCACCATGCCCCTCTCCATACTCATCCTTAAACCTCTTCTTGTTACTGACGTCCATTATCTTGCCTTTTGGCTCTAATAGTGTTATGAAGGTCTGGACCACTTTCAGTGCTCCATCTCTGAACGGCACCAGAATCAAAACCTAAAATAGGGAGAATGAATTATAGTATATTTAAAGCACTTTTTATAGTTATTTGTTGACAGCACATATCAATCATTTACATATAAAATATTTTTTTCATCAAGTATAGGAAAAACTGATCAATGCAGTTAAAGGTCCCATATTGTGCACCTTTTTGGAGTTTTATTTTAGGTGTTGATGTCCTTAAGAATATATATATTTTTTCCTTATAAGTAAAAAAAAAAGCTCTGTCAAAACCAGGTCTATTTTGGCTTATTATTCTGATTAGTATTCATGAGCCTCTCTTCTTACGGCCATGTTTTTCTGAGGGACGCATGTGCAGGCCAATCAAATGTAATGATGTCACAATTATGTCTCAGCGCTAATTTGATGAAAAACAAAGGGAAGACAGAGGCATCTCACTCAAAACAACACAGATTCAGCTACATAATTTAAGTAATACAGCCTCAAATTAGAAATGTTCCCATACCCGATGTCACTGCCAGACAAAACATTATGACGGTTGTGGTTAAACGCGGTAAAACGAGTAGACTGGACAGAAACGATCGTCAAAGATGATCTAGTTTGCACACTTCTTATCAGAAAAGGTTCAATAAAGTAAAGTCTTTTGTTGTCATGGGAGAAAACGACAGCTACTTTATGCAGGCTGTATGCAGTTTACATACAGTGCTAGGTATCGTTCAAAAAAATGTAGATAGCGATACCTTGAGTTCGTTACCGGTTTCTGAATGATACCTTTTTCGTAACCAATTTTATGAAATCAGTTTTAACAAAATTATATTATCTCAAAAACCTTTTTTTTCAACTTGTTGACATTTATACAGACTTAAAACCTCATCGCCTGAGCCAAAAATATATCCAACACAGTAAATCTGTCCAATTTAGTTTTAATAAAGTTCAATTAGTTTTCTGTTTACACATCTGTTATGCTACCTTTACACTCGTGCATTATTATTTATTCTTACAATAGCCTTATAATTTATTCCCCTTTTTTCTGTGTATTTAATTTTTTGGAAGGCATAAAACCTTTATGTCTTTTAATTAATGAAGATTTTGTTTTATTGTTGGAAAATAAAGGGGAAAATGGAAAATTTACAGTTTAAAACACTGAAAACAGTAATATATTTTTGCTGCCCAGTCCAAACCGAACTTTTATTTTGACGGCTTGCCATGAATACCTTTACAGTTCTTTGTGCATATATACGACGATAGATTTACTCAAATAAAATGGTCCAACCCTTTTAAAGTAACCCTCAGAGCAGTTCTGGAGATGTTATTCATGTAGCCTACTGTATACAGTAGTTAACATTTGAAGTGGATCAAAATCTTTCATCAAAGTTGTCTCAAAACCAAAGACAATACCCATTCTTGTCTTAGGACAACTTTTATGATCCACTTCAAATGTTGACTACTGTATATGTCCTCATTTAACCTTTATGTGTTTCGGAACTGGACCGTGCAATACAGAAAGTGCAAATTAATGTAGAGTCAAAAATGACTTGCAGTTGTGTAAATGATATAAATAACATAAGTATATTTTATACAATTCTGGTCAAACACACTGGCTAGTGCTGCAGTCTTATTGGCTCACTGACGTTGCTTAGATTAACCCCTTTAGGTATCAAAATTGCGAACTGAACGACAAGACGTTTTTCGATAGGCCTACTCGGTTGTAGCGAGGCAATTTGGTCGGTACCTAAAAAGGATGAAACTCAATACCAAGCCCTAGTTACACCCCCTACCCCTTTTCATGAAAAAAGCCAGGAAATTTCAGATTTGACAATATGAGACCTTTAAATAAAAAAAAAGCAAAAAACAAACAAACAAAAAAACAACTTTTGTGATCTGAATCTGTACCTTTGGTCTAGTAATGCCCTGATCCCGAAACTCCTCATTCACATCTTTAGTTTCCTTCAACTTGGCATTATTTCTAAGCACACGAGTGTTTGCCTTTAACACATGATTTATTACATGAAGACAGTATGCACTCCGCACTTCCTTTGCCTCCTTCAAGGGAGAGCTGTTTGCAAAATGCACATCCCTGTAAGTACCTGCAAAAACAAAACAAAAAGGAAGATTAGGACACTGAAAAAAGGCATAGCACAGCATACTTTGAAAATTTGAATGTCTGGGGCCTGTTTCATAACATTTTTACCCAATAAGCCAGGTTTATTACAGTTTTTCTGACTTAGATATGATTCTAAATAAGCTTAATAGAATTAAGCGTGGCTTATTTAGTAAACTTGTTATAAAAATGATATTAGTGTTAAAAATTATTTTAATTTTGTTTTCATACCCATGAGCCCAAGCAGTTCCTTCTGTAGGTCAGTAACATCTGTCACAACACCTTCAGGTGCAAATGGCTGGTTTAATAAGCACCAATTTGCCTCCAGGGTTTTGTGAATGGTTGGAAGAGGGGCAGAGGAGAGCTGCCCCACTGCTGGGAAACGTTCCAGTGGACACGTGCTCTGCAGAGTGCCCAGCTTTGGCCACTGGAGGGTGAGAAATACTGCATTTTTTGTGGCAAGTACGATTTGTATTATTACTATTAAGTAATTAGACTTTTATTCAGAAAGACTCGAGTATATTTATCAAAAGTGTCAGTAAGACATTAATGATGTTACAAATGGATTTTATTTTAAATGAATGCTGTTGTTTCGAACATTCTATTAATCAAAAAAAGAAAAATGGAATAAAAAAAACATCGTTAATAAATGAAAAAAAGTTTGATCATCAATTCAGCATGTTATCAATATAATAATAAAACTTATAGCTTTTTAAATTAATTAAATTACAGTTAATGAAATTATGATTTTGAATCATTCATATTTCACAAAAAAAAAAAAAACATTTAAAAAATCTTATAATTTACACACCTTAAACTGAGTCTTGATTTTTGATCCTTGTAAGATTCGTCCCACTTCCTCTTCACTCAGTTCAGCCTCCTGGTGCTTCACAAACATGTCTACAACAACCAGAGTGTCAGAGAGATGAAAACCTGAGCCTAAGCTTTTAATTTGCTTCTAAATGATCTAATCTTGCCAATAAACTGCAAACAAATTTTAAATCATTTTAGCTGTCAGAGATGGAAAGATAAACCACATCAATGTCTTACCTTCCTCCTCCTGCTCTCCCACGTTTTCCTCTCCTGCCACAGGCAGGTTGGTCTCCAGACAGAACGCAGCTTCATTCGTCTTATCTGTAAACTCTCCCTCCATGTTCTCTTCTGTATCTCCATTTGTCTTTTCAGGCATCTCTTTATCTTGTGAATTATCAGGTGTTTCGCCCACCTCTTCTTCAAAATCCCCTTCCTCCTCCTCCTCCTCTTCATCCTCTTCACTTTCTCCTAATTGAGCTAAAAAATAATAATTTAACCCCAGCACTGTAACTGATATTAATAAAGTAGAAGATATGAGAATGTAAAAGAGCTTACCTTCAATTTCCTCTCCGTCATCCTCATCTTCACTTTCTTCATCTTCACTGTTGTCATTAGCATCTTTGATCATGGTGGACAGTAGTTTCTGATAAGCAGACTGCTGCTCTTCATCACTGTATTCCTCACTGTCAAGTTCAGGGTGTTGTGGACTGTCAGGCTGTTCAGGTGCAGAAACACGTTTATAGTGATGGTTTGAAGCAAAACATGGAGAACATGTGAAGCGAACTATTGGAAATTAAACCAGAAAGGGCAGCTTTTGTTATCAGACCTACTCAAACACAGTTCCCACCCAGCATAAAATATAACTGACGTCATGGCTAAAGAAAGAGTATTAGCCTATGATTACTTACCAAACGCAAAATCTGAGTCTTCTCCGGTTTGTCAACAACACTAAAAAACGAAAGCGTATCAGTACTTGCTACTTCAAGCTCCTAATGCATGCTCTCTAATACTGTTTTTGTCCTAAAACCACACATCGCTATACTTACTTATCGTGAAAAGGGTGCTGTTCTCCAAATTCTTTTAAATGTTTCTTCTGTTTCTTAGTTAAACTTGTAATATCTTGATTTCCTCGCCTTCTTTTGCCCATGTTTCTATCTCACACGTGTTTAATTCGCGTATGCGTTTTCTTCACGGATAGTAAAGAGTGGCGCCGCGCTCTAGCGCCACTTGTCGGTTTGGAGTAATGGTAATAATGGTACAAAGCAAGGGACCACAGATTCACTAGATATTTTGTGAAAAAATAAAAATAAAAACCAACCAAAATTTTAAATAAACGTTTTAATAATAACGTTTTAATGTCATTTCTTAAGCACATCTGCTTCCATGACAACAGATTATAGGACACATAGGAAGTTTTGTAGAAGCGGCACTCAATGGGCCTGATTTGATGACGTTTTACCAGCTGTCAAAGCAAAAGAATCATGTCATTGGTTTATCTTCCATCTCATTTTAAGATTTTCTCACATTTGCATTAGTTCTGCCACAATATTATTAGTGTCTTTAAAATGCTCTGTCATTCCTCTATGAATCAGACTTTTCCTCCGGCTGTGTGTCACACAGCTTTAACTAATTACAAACACTGCAGGCGTGGAGGAATGGATCTCACCATCCGTTCAGGTGCAGCAGACGTATCGGGTGTTCATCAGAATCAGAGCAGAACTGATGTTTGATGTGCGTTAACTCGACTGCAGCCGAAAATATCTTGGGCCATGCATGTGTAAGAATGTATGTAATTGATTTGATCATTGAACACTGCTCCATAACATTCAATGAAAACAGATGTGCGGATACCAAATACGGAGACATTTTTTAAAAGTTATTTATATATTTATTTATTTAATTCTCCCTGAGAGACCCTCCTCCCCCCAGCCTCTGAGCACATGTGGTCTGTGATTATAAAGCATATTCCCCGCTGGTGATTAGGGTGCCTATGAATAACAGCGGGGCTGGAGGCCAGTGAAAACAAGGGGAGTGAAACAAATGAACCACACACATCTCAGCTCAGGGGTGAGTCATAAACACACCAAAGGTTAGAAAAACACGGTTGGGTGCCAGCGTGAAGGCGAGGTGAATGTCCGTGAACACCACCAAAAACACCATGGAAACGAAGCAGAGCTGATCTATTGTAGGCCAAGGGTCTCATGCCCACTTCTTGTGATAACTCTGTGTGTGTGTCTGTGTGGATCAAAGGCAAATTCATTCACTTGACAAAGCTCTTATAATTTTTTTATTTTATTTTTTTTTATGTTCCCTAATTGTATTTCATGTAAAGAGTGGGTTGTTTTTGCGAAAGTTGAATCTTGTAGTACTCTGTTTTGTAGTCTGTATGATTTTTCAAAGTATTGACGTGGGCTCAGTATATCAATGATAAGGTTGCAGCTGTCAACGAGGAAATGCAAGTAGCACTAGCAACGGTTCTTCCATGCTATGATGTATTTATAAGTGGTAATGAGTTATCAGAAAAGATAAATGTAGGATGGGACATGGTTCTAGGCAGTTTTTATTGTTTGAAAAAATGGCAATGAGTGCAAGCTTGAAGGGGCATAGTTTAAGCTGAAAGGTATTTTAATTTATTTTCAATTAAACATTAGAAGATCAAAACACTTTAAGATTGAGACACTAACATTAAAATTCATAACATGCATTTAGAAAACGGATAATAATGAATTTTCAAGTTCATGCCCACTTTAGCAGCTCACTGGAAAGGAAAAATTAATGGTAATGCAAAAATATTATAAGCATATGGCTTACATTTATTAGGTTTGATTTTCAAAATTACACAGTTTTGTGCTCACAGTTTGGGAAGACACGAGCAAACAATACAGAACTCAAAGTAAAATTCCTTTCCAAGACACTAGAGGGCATTGCTTCTTAATGTCATGTCTACTGATTTATTTAATAAACCTGATGGAGGCAAGTATTGGTGGTGAGTTGTGAGAATAAAACAGCATTCATTTTCATTAGAGGCGCAAGAGAAGTGTTCAGAATATTCTCTGCCTGTTCCAAAACTGGCATCAAATGAATTGCATAATTATCGGAACATTCTCGGAGCACGATAATTACACATATATCAGTTGCACTTACTTGCCCAAATTGCATTTAATTGAGCAAATATTTATCCAATTTCCAAATCAATTGAATGGCTTAATTTTTTAAACAGAAAATCTTTATTCTGTTCAGTAAAGGGTCCAACATGCTCAAATCCTGTTGTTGATCATTTGTGTTGACCTGTTGCAGCTGGTTTGCATGTGTTGGAGTCTGATTCCTCTTGAAGTGTTTTCCAGCTTGTTAAAGAAATGAGAGACAAAACTACAGCACTCTGAAAGAAAAATGCAGACGTTTACGGGACTCTTGTTAAATTGCCCACATCAAAATGAAACAGCCCCTCGCCAATAATTGGCAGCAGAGTTAGTTTTACAGAAACGCTCAGCCCGGGGCAGACAGCGGCTTATGTGTTAGCATGGGGGCAGATAGTGGGCTAAAGATGGAAGAAAGCACAATACAAAATGTGATAAGGGATAGGATTGGATGTATTTTAGACGATAACGTAAGCATAGGATGATATATGAAATCCTCAAGTGTTGCTGTTGGATGCTTGCGCTGGTGAAACCAGTGAGCTGAGGTGCATTGAGGAAAGTTACATTAAGACTGTGCCTAAATGTCAGGCAGAGTGAGATCTCACTCCTGGGGTTTCAGTAAACAGTGATTTGACAGAATCCCTGAACTCTGGGTTATGGTTAGGCCTAATGCTAGTAAAGCTTGGGCAAGACAACATTTCTAGAGAGAAAGTGTGTGTGTGTGTGTATGTAGTTAGCTACAGTTTCCAGGCTAAACTGTCACCAGAAGTAAGCTAAATATTCAAACATCCAAGGATGTCCTCAGCTGTAATTTAAACATAAAAATGAAAAAAATGATTGCCACAGAAATGTGCTCAATTTGGCAAAAAGGTTAATTTTAAGTAATTTACTTATATAATATAAATTAATATTCACTTACAAAATGTGCATATTTAGTTATTGTTTAGTGGAAAACTGAACTAAAACTGATCTCAATGTGAAAATGAACTAACTATTAATTCAATAGAAGTCTTTTGTATGTCCCTGTTTGGATGGCTGAGTAAATATGTGTGTTTAATTAAAGTATTTCACCTGGTAGTATTTGTTTAGATAGTCTGTTAACGACAGATGGAATGTAATCTGTCTGAATGAGTGAAGGTTCACATTGCCCACGGCAACCCGGAACATTCCAAAACCGCCGATGACAACTTTATGATTAGAACTAATTCACTCCTTTGTATCTGCATGTGTTGCGGCTTTTTTATACCAGTGTACTGAGACTTGACACCGAATGAATCTCAAAGGGAAAAATGTACTGTGGACTATCCTGAAGTGCTGAAGATGTTATCCTGAGTAAGTCCGTCTCTGGATTCAATATACCATGTAAACTGGACTTTTGCTTGCATTTACAGAGGCACAGAGAATTACAACAGCGTTTGTTCACTGAAGGAAATCTCATAAGAGGACAAGTATTAAGAACATAAACAAGCATCACCTACCAATATGGCAAAAGGATCTGCATTACTTTAGAATAATGGGCCGTTGTTAACAAGTAACTATGCAACATTAGAAAGATCAGGCCCTTTCTTACAGAGCAGGCAACACAACTTCTTACCCAGGCCCTGGTCAACTCCAGGC
>JAUCMU010000024.1:10958948-10972773 GCA_032275025.1 Enteromius treurensis
CTAATTGCTTGATGTTTTCCCCACTTGTAAGTCGCTTTGGATAAAAGCGTCTGCTAAATGAATAAATGTAAATGTAAGTAATAGGTAGTTCTACATAAACACTTAACTTAATACTATTAACTAATAGAGAAGCAAGATTAACTAAGGAGGAATAATAGCAAATTTTGTGTTTTTTTTTTTTTATAATTATGAAATAAACTACTTGTTAACTATGACCAATTAATAAAGAATAACCAATTAATTACTGATCACAACAGTGATGTCTTAAAAGTTGGGTTCTTAGTGGAAAGACTAAGTCTTTTAAATAAGTCAGCTACAGGTTGAAACTGTTACTAGTAATTTTACCAAATGATGGATTTTCTCTGTTTATTTCGAACTTAAACATAAAATAATAATAACAATTCACTTAAAAATGTTATTAATTAAGAAGTGATGCTGACAAGTTCATGATTGAATTAGTTCACAATTCTGAAGTCTGTTTTATGTCACTTAAATATGTATCCCAAATGATGAAATATCATTAGTGCCTCACAAAAATGTATGATTATACACTTACCGCTTAATTAATCTTGCTTCTAGCTAATAGTATTAAATTAAGTGTAAATGTAGAACTATTATTTCCTGCGTAGTTACTTGTTAACAACGGCCCATTATTCTGAAGTATTACCGAGGGATCTTTTGTGTAATGTTTCTCATTTGAATAGTGCCAAATGTTGCAATAACGGACAGATACCTGAACACAACAACTGCCAAAAGGATAGCCAAAAAAAAAGAAAAAAAAAAAGAAAATGCAATTTACCTGCAGAGGCGTGCCTGACTGTCAGCAAATATGTGCACACACAGAACACACACACACGTTGTTCGTTGATGAAAAGGGTATTGTCTAGTTTCTGAAAGACAGTGTTTTCTAATGATTTGTGTTTCCTTGACACTTTGGAATGAGGCTTCCTGATACACCTTACAACATTGCACTAGTCTTCCTCCATATTCTTCCACCTGAAAGCACCTGCTCAAGATGAGGAGGAAAGAATGCAGAGGGGAAAGATTTTTATTTTATTTTATATTTGTTAGAGAACCTTGCTCTGACGTAGTGGTTCTTAACTGAGGCCCTTTAAGGTGGTTTTGCAAACTTTTACGGGGACCTTGATTGATTTAAAATAATGACGTAAGCCTAAAATAAAACAAAACAAAACAACCTTTAAAGTGATAGTAAACAACTAATCTACATTTCTTTTCCTCTTTCTTTCTTAAAACTAGTGGAATTTTACATTTCGGGTTCATTTAAATAGAACTATTGGAGTTCTTTTAATCTTTTAATATTGTTGTGAACAGTGGGCCTAGTAAAAAAAAAAAGGCAGAGAATGGCTACTTCAAAGTGACAAGTGCATATAAAGGAATAATTGTGTCACTAATAAGCATAAGAAATTTGATCATGCACATAAATAAAAATAAGACATTTAGGATGCACATTAAAGATGATGTGTGACACTTTTTAATGGTAACTTTTTCCCAAATGACAATTGTAGATATGCCCTTGTTAAAGGCCTTGTGTAGCCAATCAGCAGTAAGGGGCGTGTCTACTGATGATGTAGAGGAGAGTGCGTTCAGTGAACAGCCGAGAAGGATAAAAAAGTAAAAAGGAAAATGTCTGTGAAATATAAGGTAAAATGTGGGACCAGAAATATCGGATCAGCTTTCCAGCGCTGGAGAGAAGTCAAGCAGCAGAAGGCCTGCGATCGGATGCCAAGGTTACTTTGGTTCTCCTTGATAGTCGAGTAAATCCATGTCTACATCAGACGCCACACCGCGACAACTAAAGTCTGCCTACACTGGACACGATAAAGCAATGGTTGAAAATAATTTACAATTTTTGTCAGAAAGTCATAAATAGAATGCGGCAGCAGTTTTCTGTGGAAGATTTGTCGAGCTGCTCATGTCCAAAGTAGACAGCATCAATAATTATAATGACATGCCACTCACATGCTGTGTAGACACAGTCTAACATTGGTTCTGCTTTGTTTCACAAAACTAATCTTTGCCTGGATTGCTACGTATTTGTGGGGCAGAGATATCGGAGGTTGGGGTGAGGGTGTGTTTGTTTTGGTGATGTTTTGGATCAAAATTGGCTTCCAGAAATCGCTTACCCTGCCTTTAATCCATTTCTCTGAAAGTGTGACAATTCAGACATCATTTCAGTTTGTTTAACTACTCAACGAAGAGCATGGATTTAGGGCGGGCCATCCATTCGTCTGACCAATGACAGATTGTGTTTGGAAAACATGTTTGAATCATTGCTTTAGCAGTTCCGTTTGATGTCGCTAGTGGTATAGAAATCACACACTGTATTTCTTGTGCGAACACTCATACACACACACATACAGTATCATTTCACTACATCAATAGAAACTCTGCTTCTGGTCTCTCTTCTGTTTTTTGTCCATTCCTTTTTTATTTCTAACTAACCACCTTTCTCTCTTGTTGAGTAAAAAGTCAACACTCTACCTAAATTCTTCATTTATTTTCTCTGCTGGAACTCTGTCATCCAATCTCTTGTTCGCTTTTCTTTCTTCCAGCGTTGTTCTCTTGGGTGGAATCGGCATGTCCTTGTCGGGGTCTCCTTCCTCCTCTCCTCTGTTGCCCTCTTTCTTTCTCACTGCGTCTCTGAGGTGGTAGAACAGTAGGCCGTGTAGCAGCGCAGTAGGAACAGTTTGTGTAGAGATTTTTGAGCTGTAGCTCTTTTATTCCTCTGTTTTTCATTTTTCCTTATTTTCATTCCCATCATCATCATTCCCTGGGAAAGCAGGCCTGAGGGAACAGATAGAAGGACATTGTAAAAGAAAAAATGTTCAGTTATTCAGTACACTAGGTTCACAAAAGCCATTCAGTGTTTTGCACTTACAAATGACAGAAAAAAAAAAATATTTACCATGTCTCTCAAGAAAAAAAAAGTAAAAGAAATAAACGAAATTTTTTCATTACCTGCTAAAAAAGTCGAACAGTTTCTGGCAGCATTCTGGCACAAACTCTGAAAAACAAATAAACAAAAAAACATTTGACCTTACATCTCAAAGTTGTGTTTAAATCTATAGATTTTAAAAGGTGTTCACTACATAAAACAAATGTGGACCATACGTTAAATTCCTCTGTAATACCATACCACTTTTTGGAAAGTCTGAGTCAGGCAGGAGTGTGCAAATGTCCACATGCATGTCCAAGGATTTCATATGTTTTCAATCGCACGAACATGATTATGTGTCTGACATATTACCGCTCCAGCCTGTGTTTCATTCCCACCTATTTATCAAATATCAGGCCCTGGTAACCTGGTATCCATGACGACCCGATTGTCACGGTGATCGCATCTGTCCAATTAGTTGTGGTTCATTACTGAGGGATCTCAGCCACGGGACTTAAACAGACCTGATTAGAGCTGCGAAAGGAGGGCCAGAGCTCTTCTGTACAGGGGGGAGATGGTTAAGAGTTCTTGAAGTGAGACCCACAGGAGAATCACTCCGTCAGGGGCAAGAAGAGGTCAACAGGAGGTTCTCAGCTCAATCATAGGCTGTCATCATCTCTGAATGTCACTGCTCTAATCAGTGAAGGCAGCATCAAACCGTCCTCACAGAACTGGACAGCCATCTTGTAAATGAATACCCAGCATGCTGCCCCTAAACTTTGCCTTTTGACCCCTGAGTGCAGGTACACGAGTAAGAGAAGTTTCAGTACATGTGATCAATGATGATGTTCGCTGACTGAAAGGCTTTGACAGGCATAAGTAACAATTTACTGGTATCACTATTCGTATGAGTGTATTTGGTCCGCATAATACCAGGTACACACATACACACAAATCATACAGGTATGAAATGTGAATCTGAATAAATTATGACAGAATTTTAATTTATGGATGGACTATTCCTTTAACACTGACCTTGTTACAGTTCCAGCAACCTTTATCAACAGTCTAAATAACCCCTCAAAAATCTGTTAATGTCATTGTACACATGAGTGTATGTTGGAGAAACAACAAAAAAAGACAGAATGAGATGAAAACTGCCATGACGTTCCTGATAAATTCGTGACAAATCAGTGTCTACTTTGCAAAATCAATATTGAAAGTTCTCAAATTTACACTCATCACCACTCTGTGTGTGAGGGTGTGTTTCAGCTCCCTGTGGTACGGCTTTAGTAAAAACAATAATAAGTTCTTAAACAAAGGCTCTACTGTAACAGTGTAAAACCTGCTCCTCTGCTCTCTCCAAACCGCTGCCATGCTGTCCATCAAATCCCCGAGTTTATCTAAAGTAAACCCTAGCACTCTCACTGTTTTATGTCCTTCTCCCTGCAGTCTCTGGTGGGTTTTTAACAGTACCATTTAAAAAAAAAAAATTCACTGGGTTAGACATGTTTTTATTTATTTTTATTTTGTAGGTTAATACCCGAATTGCAGAAAGATATAATGTAAAAGAACACAATATTAGAATGCACCAGAAAGTAGCCACTCTTCTTGTTAAATTAAATATTATTGCAAACTTTCACTTACTGTTTATAGTTCCATCATCTAAAGGAAACAGTTAAAAAGGATGCAACTGAGTTTACTAGAGTTACGAAGATATATAGTGTTTGTATTGTCTTAAGGTTTAAAATAACTAGACAGTTTTTGCTGGTATTTTGCATACTGTAGGCCTACTACTTGTCCAGTTAAAGTTATTAACCTCATAAATATGATAAAATAATGGTAAAATGCAGAAATACTGTATCTGGTAACACTTTTTTTTTACGGTAACACCTATTAGTTGCTTATGAGCATGCATAATACTATAATATTAGCCTTGTATTAGTGCTAATTAAGTGCACAATATAATGCCTTATTCTACATAACCTTTTTCTACATCCGTTAAACTTAACAACTACCTAACTAACTATTAATAAGCAGCAAATGACCAATTTATTAAGGGGAAAGTCAGAATTAATAGTTAACATAGTTACCTATTCAAAAGACTATTTTTCTGAAGCAACCAAAACTGTGATGAATTACGTGTTTATTCCAGCAGAGGTCCTCGTAAGCGAGCTTTATGAGAGCTGGATGGAACATCCGTCCCAACAAGCAATGACAAGCATACCTACAACATTACATCTTGTCATTTTTTTCAGTCTTTCGCTATCTCTCCATTTCCCTCCATCGTTCTCTCTTGGCCTTCTTGCTCTCGCTGCTTCTCTTTCTGCATGTCTGTCTTTCTCTTGTTCTTTTGTTCAGTGCCCTTGCCAGATTGGGATTACTCTGCGATGTTATCTGAGTACTTGGGGTTTGTTTCAGTTGTAATCTGGTTCTTTGCAGGAGGGTAAAATGCAGAAATGTTTTTCCATAAATCAAAAATAGCATCCATCTGGATCTGTCTCTCCAACTCTCCGCTCTCTCTCTCTTTTCCCTCTCACATGCACACTGAACATATCACATTTTTGTGGATAAAATCTCAAAACAAAAATCAAAACAAATCAAAACAAATCTCAATGAAATTAGTCTAGTGCGGCAGGCTGAGTCTGAGATGACTCTGAGGCTTCTGATTAGAGCTCCATCTGAAACTGTACATATTCACATTTTCCATGATCCTATCAACAAAAACAACTTAGGACTCATGATGTCTGCGTCTCTTGTGACCAGAGATGAGATTTCTCAATCACCTACACCCTGCAGCTATGCCAAAACTGCGGAAGACATCAAAAGTTCAGCGCAAGATTTCCAGAAGTTGAGGGCGTCCAGGGAACAGGAAGTCAAAGGCTTCCACTGTGATGTCAGCGATAGAGCGATAGATAGAGGAAAAGATGGAGAAAGCGGAGCGAAGGTCGGAGGCTTCCTCCCTGTTGTCTGAGGAAAAACAATGAGAGTCTACATTCGGCTGAGGTCAGTCATTTGTTTCAACAAGGGATTTCGCTAATCTGAGAAATGAGTCTGATTAATACTATAATCTGAATGCTTCACTCCTCTCAAAATTATATTTCCACGTCTCTTAGGAAAATAAACCATGACTAAAACTCGGGAGGAGATCACGATAATGAGAAAAGGAACAATTTAACAAGATTACGGCCTTATTAGAGGTCCAACTATGACAAGAAAAAACAGGAACAGCAACACATAGTTTCTTGTTACTGGGATTCGTTAGAAGATGCCAAGTAGTTCTTCAGCATGAGTTCTCTGGTTTCTGTGAAAGCCAATCAGTTTAAGTTCAAATCAGAGCTTTTTGATCAAAATTGTTGTCTCAGACAGTTTCACAGTACTTCAGGCCTAAACATCCAGTGTTCAGCCAAATGCTCCCTTGGAGCTATGAAAGAAATCTATGCTCCTCCAAGACAGTTTAGTAACAGTTACTGTCTTTTTGTTTGCTCTCATCCAGTAGTCAATAAAACTAATACTATGAAAAAGTCTCTGTCTATAAAATTCCTCACAATCATAAATGAGTCCATGCAGACAAGCTGTTACTAGAAAGAGAGAGAGATTTTATACAACAGTTTAACAAACAAGAAGTTAATATTAAGGAAATGTTTTAGACACAATGCCAGTTGCTTTGTATATTTTTTGCCTATACCTAAGAAATAGTTTTAATTGAAGCCAAAGCAGCCGCACTGTTGTACATTTCACACATTCCTGATTGAATCACTGTTTGAATGGGGTTGACTGAATGATTCATTGACTCACTCATAAAGACCTGCGAAAGACTGGTTAATAAAAACAGTAGCATTGCTAAATATTACAAATGATCATTTCTCTTTTAGTATGTTTTAGTCATTTATATATTTTAATAGTTTTAATATATGAAATAGCATTATAGTATATATGTTTCTAAAATGAGCGAACACCCGAGAAGATGTGATGCCAACCGCTCAGATGACAACAATTTTTTTTATTATCAGTGTTGAAAACAGTGAACAGCGTTGCTTGCTTTTTTATGGAAACTGATATATTTTTCAAGATTCTTTGATAAATAGAAAGAACAACATTATTTAAAGTATATTTTTGTTACAATAGAAATGTGTTTAACTTTGTCTCTTGATATCTATTTAATGCATCCCTGCTGAAAAAATGCATGTATGCATGTAGTGAACACAGGTTTCCCTTTATCTACTGGAAGTTTTTACAAACCAATGCATGAGCCATTTACTTTTTCTCTGATTACCATTTGAAGATGAGTGATGAGCTTTCCCACACTGCACTGCTTTATCAGAAACTTCAGCCAACTGGGTCCTTGTTCTCCTGTATGTGGGTGGGTGGTTGTGGGTCTCTAGCCAAATGAGGCTTCATTCCTCTCTCCGCTGCCCGTCATTTTTCTTTCTCCCTCACTGGGGATTCTCGGCGTTGCCAAACCATCCTGCTGAGAAAACATCTCCAGTCCGTCTACATAAATACAAACAGAAATAGTTTACATTATGATTTAGAAAGGTAACCAGATACAAGGACTTATCTTTCTGAAATGTTGCTCTGCTGATAGCAGTTGGCATGCGCACATCTTTTTGTCCATTGTAGGATAATCAAGAAAATGTTTTGATATACTGCTGAAGTTAACATATTTAAACATATCTCGCTAAAATCCTCCAGTCCGAAGAGCAGAGATAATGAAAGGCAGAATACCGGGCGAGAGAAGTTATAGAGCTGGTGACGGCACCCTCGTTGATCTGTCCAATTAGACGGCTAAATTGTTCCCACATTGAGATTAAAATGCAAATGGTCTGCCTTTCAGGGACAGAGCTAATGAGCTTCGCTGGGTTAACCACAGTGTTACAGCTGAGGCGGCAGCTATTACTGTACAGCTCTCTCTAATCTGACCCATTAACTTTGTGTACACACAAATCAGTGTGAGTGTGCAAGGAGTCATGGACTATAATGACCTACTGAGAGAGTGTGTGTGTGAGTGTGTGATGTGACCAGGGGACACTGATTTAACTGTGGGTTGGAAAGCAGCACAGTACACCTCGAAAACTCCAAACAATCAACAAAATCTCCTTTACTTGATAAACCACAAAAATTGTTCCAAGTTGTCCAGAATTGCTCTCAGCACTGTTTGCTGAAAGACTCAGGTAAAACTGTAAAAACAAGAGCTGTGTCTCAAATCACCTCTATGCTCTCGTTCACTATTACTTACATTACTCACTCACAGCAAATTTAAACACTGAGTGCATGAGAGGGCTGTGAATGATAATATGGGAACTCATTTGGTGCAACGGTACATGCACATTAGTTAATTGCAGTGATTTATGGGATTAAACGAATACAGTTCACAGTGGTCTCAAACACCACTATGGCTGTTCCCTCAAATACTGCAGTATATAATGGTATAGGAGGTGAGTCTCAGCCTGGTCTGATGGTTGAGTTTAGGAGGGTTTTGTGAGGTTTCAGTTGAACAAACTGAATCAAAACAAAAATGTAGGGAGGGATTTTTTTTTCACCAGTTGATTGGCTGGAGGTGAACGTCAGCATGAGTCAACTGTTACAAAAAGTGAGGTTTATAGAGACTAAATGATAAAATGAAACCCCTGGCACCGTAAGAAAGAGTTATTACAATTTAATTAAAATTGACAAGTCCAAAATAAGAAAGAAAGAATGAAAAAAGATCAATAAAATGCATTTAGAAAATAGATTGGGCAGAATTCCCATTTAATGCTGACTTAAGAGAAATTAATGAACTACTACTGGAGCTCTTACCTTACTTGGTAAAGTCTTGCCACCATTCCTATGTTAGATTTGCCTGTTTTGAAGGCAGTTCTGCTCATTCTGTGAATGACATGCTGCTTCAGAAATGCGGAATGCTTTTTCCCCACTTGTGGAGGAAAAATCAGATCAGTTTAATCAGAGAGTGATTGCGCTCTTGGCCCTGATTACTTTCACACTTAATACAGCCACCTTTACTCAGTCACCCCTTGAAAACGACTGTGCACGTAACCTGATGAGTTATTCCACGCTCGCCTGCCACTGGCCGGCTCAGCAGATTTGTAGCTCTTGGTTGTGCTCCAAACAGACAGGGAGTGATAACGCAGTCGCAACAAGCCTCTGTTTATTTCCTGTGAAAACACGGAGAAGTGGGGGTCACTGGAATGTGGACCAGTGTCCGAGCTCGCACCAGTAAAGCAAACATGCTCCAGATTTTACCGCCAACATACTTGCAGGCCAAGGCTGGTGTTTTTCTTTGCCCCTTAACCAAGCAGCAAATCAATCCAGAGCTACTGCTAGCAGCTGCAATCTGTGGTCTTATCAGCCAGAGTGATCAGGCCGTCTGGAGCTCTAAGGTTCCTCCATGTTCTTAAATATGGTTTACGGCGGTCTTAATTCTTGGTACAATAATTGCAACTATTGCAAGGTTGACCTCATGTGACCATGTGCTAATTGCATCTGGTTGGTTAGTGGTTCTTATCGTAGTCAATTAACAAGTTCGACATAGTTTATAATATCGTGTGCATCCACTAAGTAACATTTATTTTTAGATATACAGTACATTTAACCAAGACCGTTTAATGCCCACAAATTTGAAATTAGAATTCAAAAAATCTTTTTGTGCAAAGTTCTTAGTCTAAATCTTACATATAATTCATATACAACCATGTGTCTGTTTAACCGAGTATGCATGTCTTTTTAACATAAAAAATATATTTTTATTTTATTTATTCATTTGACAAATAATAAGAGTGATTTATTACTAAATTTAATTTACATTTAAACCAAATATGAAGATAAAATGCTTGCAATGAGTTTTACAACTTATGCCAATATGAAATATCAAATTTCTTGATATTTGAAAAGACTTCTGATATTGGCACAGCAATGAAGGTCTTCAGTGCCTTTCAACGTCATTTCCTTTTTTCTGCATTTGATTAAAGTTTTTGAAATATTAATAATCACTAAAACAATCTAATTTAGTAAATAATAATATAGACAATATCAGTATTATTTAGTAAATTTAGTAAATTTATTTTGTATTTATTACAAAGGACTAATGAATTACTAGTTTAAAACATTCTCTTTATAGAAGTGGTGAATTTAAATCATTATAAATGTTAATTAAATTTTTTATCCATTAACTGCTACTGAACTGACTGTAATGTCAATGATCAAGACAAGACGTGTAGAAACAAAGGTGTGGTTAAAATGCTACAATAACTGTCACATTGCCAGAAATGGGCCTAACTTCTGATATCACTCTCGAAAAATCTCTAATAATAATAAAAATGTTAACTATGCTCCTTCACGGTGCCAAACAAATCATTAAAAGCTGTAAATTTGAGATGGAGTCTCATGTAGCGGCTGCAGGACTTTTGGGACTTCATATCCTGTAGTGAAATACAGTAACATTAACATACATGTTAACACAGTTTACAAGGCAATAACCTCCCTCAGGGGAACCAGTGACCCTGCCCACAGACTAAATCTATTAAAGCTCAGGAACAAACTGCTTTTGAACACAGCACACACTCGTAAAACAGACCACAGTCCTTGGTTCTGACTAGAGGTTATGAATTTGCCATTTTAGCCAGCAATAGCCATGCATGACCTTTCCACCCTCGGCATACTTACTGCTAACATGAGAGCCTTCACAATACCTTCTACTCTGTTTAGCTTCAAAATTAATACAAACGTCTTGGAACTTCTCCTGATGTAACCCAAAAAATATTTGTGAGAGGATCATGTATCACGGGTCTATTTTAAATAGGACCCGATTTCCTTTAGCTTCAGACCTGCGTTGAGGGTTTATTTGGGTAAGGGTGCAGAGAACAAGCGACCAGAGAATCGAAACCGTGTTCACACATGGACAATGAACTTGAGGTGGGAGCAACGGGGAAACTTGAAGATGAAGTTGAGAGTCTTCACATTTTGTGTGAGACTGAAATAACAGCCTCAAACTAATTTTAAAAAGTGTCCAAATGCTGCTGATTCAGACGATTGATAATTCAGGCCTTATGGTGGATGTGGAGATGATTAGACGCAGTGGAAAGTACGAGCGTATAGGAAGATTCAGCCTTTGTCATCTTTCCCTTTGTGGCCGGGACAACACAGCTAGGTAACCAAAGACAACAACGGCATGTTCAAGACCTGCATTATGTCAGATGGAAAGTGACTGACCCTCCTATAGCCCTTAACTGAAATTAAATCTTTCATTAGCACAGCCTGGGTGCCAAAACCTGCCTCATTCTCACACAGGAGGGCAAGTCTTTGTGGTCACACAGGGAAATGCCTTTCCAATGTCTCAAATCCCCCGCATGCCATGAGCCAAACCCAAACCACAGCAGTGAGAGGGGAGCGCTGTCTGGCGAAATCAAGCGGCTTCACATGCCAAGAGCTGCCATTACGCTCAGCTACTGTCGGCAAAGGCGAGACCTCGTCAAGATCGTGTGGGCGGAAAACGAAGTGCACCAAAATCACATGAGGTTTAGTACATAGCCTACACATACAGTGCACACCAGTGCCTGTGTAATGTCGGGCCAGATTTAGGTCTCGCTGTTTTAATGTCCCTGGACATACAGTAAAGGGCCAGCTTGAGTACAGTTCTGTGAAGGCACTTAACATCTGCATCGCCTCTAATTCCAAAAAGCCAAAAGGGAGGGGTGAAGCAATTCTGTACCTCACGTCAAGCCAAAACCATCATCATCGGGCAGATCTTAGTGGAGTCAGAGCCACAGAAACAGGGCAGTTCTTATCCTAAAGTTCAAAGGTGAGCCTGCTCAAGTCGATTCTAATTTGCAGTGCATTTGAGGTGATCTCAAATTGGTTTCTATAGCGTCACCTCCTCTAACCTCAAGTCAAACCTCTAAAAACCAAGTGATGCGAAGTGCTGTAGGCAACTTTCATTTGCAATAATCTGTGGTGGTGTTGAGCCGCTCTACTTATATGCTGAGAATTACACTGCAGATCCAAATATGGAGATTTAGCACATCTGTTTGGCTTGTTCATCTCCTAAAACAAGAAAGTAACAGTTACTGCCCAACATCAGCCTTCTTGTCTCAAGGCAGGGAATTTTATGTGTCCTGACTGGGTCAATAAATTTGGGATTTATTAATTCGGTCAAGGAACTGGACTCCACACAGCCAAGGTGTCAATATCGAACTCAACAGTTTGACATATAAGCTACGTTTCCCTTCAGGTCCTGGTTTTAGAACAGGCGCCTGACTGTAAAACTGACTTGGGAAGCATCACAATTCTCGTTTCTCAAAGTCGAAACCCATTACCTGTTCCAACAACACCTGTTCTGCAGTCCTCCTCTCGTCTTTTTCATCCCTCTGTTTTTCCCTCCGCCCTCTCCTGCAACAGGTCCTTGTAAACAAAGTGCTGAAATCTCTCAGGGGGTTGAGTATTTTTACAAGCCAGCACATTGTGATGAATATATCAAAGCTCTACTGGAGGCTGCGCAGGCTTTTATGGGCTAATAAATTAGCTCGGGCCCTGCTGGGGAACACACTGCTGCCCAAGGCCTAACCACAGAGGAGACCTGGCACAATATGATGAGCTAAGAGGAAGCAGAATAACGGATAACCAGGCAAGGTAGGCAAAGTTTTTTTTGCCGTACAGGTGGGCTAAGGACTTATTTAAAACAGGCAACCCACAGAAAATGCAATACGATATAACTGACAGACATTTAAACACTGAATGGTTTTTACAGTATCTGACAAAAACCCAGTTTTTTGTATGTGTTGAAAATTATCAATGACTCCACCACCACACAGATTTTTAAAAATGACTTGTTTCAGTTTAACTGTTCCAATGGCATATGGGTAGTAAATCTCATTCACACTGATAATAAGCACTGTTTTAGAAAATTGTACATGTGTGCCCAAGTAGTGGTTGTGTAGCATCTCATTTAAAGTGTGCTCAGAACAGAGCATACTCAACTGATGAAACACCAGCTCATTTGGCCGACAGATGTTTGTAGGTTTCTCCCTCACATAAACTAACGCATACAAAGCCGAACAATTAAACACGATGTACTTTCTGCTGGTCTGAAAATGGGTCAGCACTTCTCTAAACAACAAAAAAAAAACCTTTCCCTTTTAAAACGTGGTGTGTTCTGCATCAGACAGAAAATAACATGGCTGTGCCCTAATTAATGTCTTCTGACATCAACCAACTGTCTTTGGCCATTTTTGTTTGCATTCCCCATCTGTTGTTTTTATGGATATTGTCACGGGTTGAAGAATCAAGGAGAGCTCAAATTAAACAGCCCTGGAGGGGGGATTTAATAAACAATAACTGGTGAAGGTACTCCGGGGGAAAGTGGTGCTCTCTGTGCTCTACGTGTCCATGAACATAAACTTTGTATATGGAGTGGCATCATACAAAGCTGAGCAGGATCAGGTCTAACAATGCGCAGTCTTTTTGACTACAGGTGTTTATCTCAGAGTGGATTCAACAGGATTGTTTCCTTGATACCTAGCATAAACAAATAGAGCCGTATTAGAAAATGACTCACTGCAAATCTCCACAGACAGAAGGTTTTGTTTTTTGCTCCGAAAGAAATTGGGACGCTTTTCGTTGTAGGAAAAAGAGATGCTGTTTCAGGGCCAGTTCACACAGAGCTGGTTTTTGCCTTCTGCTCATGCTTTTAATAGTTTTTGTATGTAACTGTAATGAAAACCAGCTAGTAAGAGTTGCGGAGGTATTCGCTCAACATTTCAATGAATGCAAATATATTTACAATTTCTTTCCCGCTTATGTTTTTCTATCACTATGTCTCCTTAGTGTCAAATAATAAATGAACAACACACACACACACTCACAAACACACACACACACACACACACACACACACACACACACACACACACACACACACACACACACACACACACA